>VUQH01036556.1:0-17829 GCA_015106775.1 Etroplus canarensis | reverse complement strand
GAGGGTGAAGGTAACAGTGGTCCCAGGGGTAATCGGAGCACTAGGTGCAGTGACTCCCAAGCTAGGCGAGTGGCTCCAGCAGATCCCAGGTACAACATCCGAGATCTCTGTCCAGAAGAGCGCAGTCCTAGGAACAGCTAAGATACTGCGCAGGACCCTCAAGCTCCCAGGCCTCTGGTAGAGGACCGGAGCTTGAAGGATAGACCGCCCACGGGGGCGAGAGGGTTTTTTTTAATATATATATATATATATATATATATATATATTATATATTTTTTATATTTTTTATAATTGAGTGTCTACCTGCTGCTGCAGTCAATGCAAATTTCCCCATTGTGGGACAAATAAAGGATTATCTTATCATATCTTATCTTAAGTGCCTTAAATTTGCATTCTTTCTTTTGGGCAGCAGGAGGCAATTCTTCTGGTTGTAAAAAGTAGTCCAATACTATAGAGATCTGTCAAAACACACCCTCTGTGTCACTTGATTTACTGTATAGTTATGAATACCTTTTGTTTTTAGCTAGTATTTCATCTGACATAATTGGAATTCGAGCCTATAAAAGGTCTCCAATAAATAAGCTTTCACTGGTTCTGAGTTTCTAAAAAGACCTTTACTTGAGCAGGCACTGACCAGTAGATGGTGTGTCCATGATGGACACACCATCCATGCTAGCAACCTATCATGCTGATCAGCTCTGTCGTCTAGTCTAGATATGATCACATCAGGTTTTAAAAGACATCGCGGTGGCTACACGCTTCCTACTATTAAGTCTTATGTAATATTGCAGCTGTGTTTATTTTGTGAACGATAGTGTGATTTAGACTTTTAAAGACAAGAAACCCTCCTGCTGTGCCTCAGGAGTCACTTTGTTTTGTTAATGAGTACAGTTTTTAAGACTCTTTTTCATCAGTCAAAATGAACATTCCAATGACTCTCATAGTAGATTAATACCCTAACCCAAACCTTGCTAAACAAACTAGCTTTGACTGATAAAAAAATTTTCACATCTGGTTTGTTCAGCCTATGTTGGCTACAGTAAACATGCCAAATTCAACACTTCCAAAGCAGTGGGTAAGCTTTTGGTGATTATGTTAAATTTCAATATAAATTTTTAGTTCCAGGCCAACAAGCAACTAAACACTGCTTGCTATAAACTTAGCAGGTTTACAACTATAAACCAACAAACCCCCTCAAATACCTAAGATTCAGCACAGGAAGCACCTTAAAAGATGTCTTAAACAAGCAAGACCCTGACAAATGCCAGCCATCACCTTATTCACTAGATCACACCTTGACGATCCCAATGATAGCTTGAAAGTCGACTGTGTTTTTTACACTCATTTGAATTGAAATTTCTCCACATTATTTTAAACTGTCTTGCTTGTGAATCTGACAAATGAATTTTTGAAGTCTTAATTCTCAAATGGAATTTACTTTGCCTTAATATCCTATTTATATGTTTGCCTATTATTCAAATGCCAACACAGTGGTTTTCCCCTCCTGCGCAGATACAGCAGTGGTAACACCAAACTGCTGGGTAGCTGTAACCAAAACCCAGACAACAAGACCAAGCACTGGACATCTTGGTTCAGCAATGTTGATTGGGTAATGGCCAAGGTGACAATAAAAACAAGAAGAACCAAAAACAGCACTCCCAATATGATTATAATAGTAAAGAATGCCATTTGCTTTGAGTGGTCAACCTGCTCCCTGTCTCTGCCTCCATCACCTGGCCCTGGATGAATGAGAGCACAGAGAACACAAAGGCTGCAGTAAGAGATGACTGTTAAAGAGAAGACAAGAAATCCATAATATAGGACAGAAGGCACTACAGGATATTGGGGAATTGTTACAGAGCTCCACACAAAGCATAGCAGCCAAGCACAACCGAGGCCAATGCCTCTGATCTTGATGCCTCGGACATTTCTCAGCCCATGGTAGGTGACAGGGTGAACAACAGCCAGGTAGCGCTCCACACAGGTTAAAATGTGAAATCTGATCTCTCCACATATAAAAATCCCAGAAAGAAAATTCCCCACTGTCACCATATTTGAGAGCTTGAAATAGGAGCCACCACAGGCCAAGACTCTCCCCAAACTCCAGATCAGTTCCAAAACAGCCAGGTGGTAGGTGAAGATGTCAGAATGGCTCATTGTTTGGAAGGTGCGCCTCTTTTCCCATTGCTTGAATCCCAAGTAGAGGATGATGATGGAAAAGGGGATGAGTAGAGAGAGTCTGGTGAAGTTGTAAGAACTGGTAAGTATGTTTATAGTTACAGGGGTGCATAAAGTGTATGTTAAATCAGTGGAGGAATTTAAGGGTGAGGAAAAATTGTCTGCCATGTTGACTGTGTGAGAGAATAGTCGGAGGCCTGAGGAGAAGAAAAGAAGGATTTGTGCCTTTAAACAGAGTAGTAATAAAAATGTGTTCATTTCTTTAATTAATTTCTTTTGACTTTAATCCACATAATCATGACCTAACATTACCTCAAACATCAGCATATGGACACAAAAAAGAAAGATCCATGAGATCTTTTTTGCATGAAACTAAAATCAATATCTCTGAATGAATATCTATTTCAGAAATAAATCAAAATGTCTGCCCAAATTCTATTCAGTAGAATCCAGATCTTTATATATACAATTATTTTTGAGCTACAGTAGTTTTGATAGGCCTGGTTCGGTTGATTTGGCTGATGCTGTTACAGATACCTGGTAACCCTGGTTAAACATTAAAATCAGTGTACCAACTTGCTTGCATCATGTGCTATCAGTGAACACTCACCTTTCCAGGAGTTGCTGTTTTCTATTCTTCCTCTGTGTTTCAGTGACTGCAATGTCTAATATGAAAAGTTGTCATGATTAATTAGTCATCGGAAAAAGTGGCTTTCAGAAACTACAATTGTTTTTTTTTAAACATATCAATATTGGTGGGGTTTTTCAGTCTGCTTTTAAACTGAATAACAGCACAGAGTCTACTCTTTTAAGAACTTTTAAAAAAACTTTTATATATTGTTGATGCTGGTGATTCTGCTGTCCTTTTTTATTGGATCTCACTGCTGCATTCAGTATGGTGGATCATGAGCTCTTGATATCACATCTTTAGAAATGTAGCAGTGTTTGTGGCACTACCCTGAGTTGGTTCAGGGTAGTGCCAGGGTGGACTAACAGGTCGTTTTCTGTCAGCATGGCCAGATATTTTTCCTACACTACCTCCTGTACCTGTGGTGTACCTTAAGGTACACTTCTGTTTTCATTGTATATGCAGCCACTTGGGTCATCATATTGCCGTATTACCATTTCTATGCTGATGATACCCAGATATATTTGACAGAGGACTTTGTGTCTGGTTTAGGAGGCAATGCTGTAAATAGTTGTTTATTTGATGTTAAAACTAGGATCTCAAAATTTCCTTACCCTGAATGAAAATAAAACTCAAACTGTAATGACTCATCCCACTCACTGTTAGGCAGTTACAGTGGCTTGCAAAAGTATTCACCCCCTTGGTATTACTCTGATTTTTTTGTATTAAAAATTGTGCATGCAACCCAGCCACAGGATGGCCCACAAGCAACTGCACCATGCTGCTGTTAGCCAACAGGGTGTCGGTAGAAACCGTGTGACTGTTGTCCAAGACAACGAAGAAGGAGAGGGGGAAAGCGTGTTAAGAGGCAGAAAGAAAGAAGGAAAGGTAGGACGGTGGAGATGAGGGTAGGCTCTTTAAGTGTTGGGACCATGACTGGTAATGGAACAATGTTGGCTGATATATTGGAGAGAAGGAAGGCAGATATATCCTGTGTGCAAGAGACCGGCTGGAACAGAAGCAAGACCAGGAGCATCGGAGGTGGATTCAAACTGCTCTACTATGGTGTAGACAGGAAGAAAAATGGAATAGAGGTAACCTAGAAGGAAGAGAATATGACGAGCTGTCAGGTCTCTGGTGTGAGTGTAGGGCGGACCCAAAGGCAGGACTGCGCTAGACGGGTTTTTAACAAAAAGTGAGCTTTATTCAAAGCTGATGAAACACAACAAAACTAAACTAAACTGGGGAAGCTAAACTAATAAAGGCAGACAGGAAAACTGAAGCATGGAAGCCAGGGCAGGATACGTAGGAACGAGCGGACAGAACACACCAAGACCGGGGACCATGGAAGACTGATGACCAGACAAGGAGTGGAGGGAGACAGGGGAATAAATAAACAGACAAAACAACCAGTGGGAGACAGGAGGGTGAAGAGCACAGGTGACGACAATCAGGGGCAGGAAGCAAAACTGAACACAACACACAAGACCAGACAGGTTTCAAAGTAAATCAGGAAACAGGAATGAGAGACTAGAAGGACTGGAGACAGAGACAGACTAAACATTAAACATGGCAGGATCCTGACAAGAGTGTTCTGAAGATGAAAAAGTGTCAGACAGAATTATGACTTTAAATCTGGAAATTGAAGGTGTGATGCTGAATGTTGTTAGTCCATATGCCCCTGAAGTTGGATGTCATTTGGAAGAGAAAAAGAAATTCTGGAATAAGTTGGATGGAGAGGTAAAGAGTAGGTAAAGAGTACATAAGATGCTTATATTTTGCCCTTATTTTTGACTTTTATTTATACTAAAGTGTGAACTTCTTGCACCTCACTGTGTGTTACTTTAGGCGGTTGTAACTAGTGAATTTCTCCACTGTGAGATCAATAAAGTTCTATTCTATTCTATTCTATTCTATTCTATTCTATTCTATTCTATTTCCGGGGGAGAAAGTGGTGACTGGATCAGACTTCAGTGGACATGTACAGTAGGTGACAGGAGCAGAAGGGATGAGGAGGTCCCTCCCTCTTTGCGTAAGATAATCTACCTCAATAACAGAATTTGAATCCCACCTTTTCTCATTGGCCTTTTTAATTTTAGATTAGGTGTGATTTCACTGAACCTTTTTCTCAGTCTTTTTGAAAATATTGTTACCATTTAATAATATAATATTTTTTCTTTTTTTCTATTACTAACACTCTCAACTCATTTAAAGTTTGTGCTGGGATTTTGTGACAAGCATGCATTCTGCTGTATTCATGGAGCCAATCAAAAGAGCACTAGATCTGGACCCTGGCAGCAAGAGTGTTGGATTGTGTAAAAGGTGTCTCAACAAGATGCTGGAAACAAGGTACAGTATAGAAGGGTAACACTCTTGTCAAACAATGAAAGGTTCAGATGCTACAATGGGCCGTCATAAGTGACTAATGACTCATGACAGACATTGCTTTGCATAGATATCAGTGCAGGTGTGCCTAGAAATGTATGCTTCTTCTTTGATATGCCTGGACAAAAAAAGGTTAGAACCACGATTATAGACACAAAATGAATTGATCTCTTGTTTAACTCAAGAGAATAATTGGCTGATCAATAAGTAATAACAAATGAGTTGTAGCCCTTGTAGGATCTACTGATTGGTAATTAACCCAACCCCGTCATCAAAGAAAAAAAATAATAATGTTGCAATAAAACTAAGCTACATTCTTAATTAAGTTTAAATCTCACACAAACAGAAGACAGAAATTAAAATGACAGAGGAGAGTGGAGGTGTAGGTTACAATTGATTCCTGCTAGGGAGCAATATTTTTCACTTTCTTCTTGGTTACATTTTGACTTATTTTTATTTTTCGCCAGCAGTTTTAGATAGATATACCTTATTGAGCCCAAGCTGGGAAAAGCTGGACAATTTTGTTGTTAAGTGAGAACTGTAAGCCTAATTTTAGAGAAAAGAGTAATTTTTTGGACAATGAAAGAGAATAGTTTTGATGTGGGTCTGTTAGAATGATTATTTTCATTTTTCCCCTCATCGCCAAAACTTGGCAGCATAATCTTTTCTTCTTTTTTTTTTTTAAATCTCTTTGCCCTGGGTTTGAGTTAGAGCCAGGCCTACACTTGGGTCATCACTGAAGATGCCTTAGCCCTCAGACGGTTAAAATGGACAGTTTCACAACATAAACCCAAATACAATTTTTCTTCCAATGTCTGGAGCAGTAACATGAATCTGCCCCATGAAGTATATGCATGTATTTTGATATATCAAAAACGCACTGCAAAATGAACTGAAAAACATGATGTTTTGAGTGAACACCCACCTTACGCGTAATGTTTGTGATCGTCCTTCTCTTGCGTCTCCGAACTCAGTGACTGCTCTTCACAGGCAACATATACATGAATGCTTATTTACGAGGGGTACTCCTTTTATCCATATGTCAGAATGACATATGAATAGCAGAAGACACTTTGCATGTTATGAAACACTGTTAACATAATTCCATGCCATACATTAGAGCAGGCAAATGGTTTTTTTTTTGTTTTGTTTTCACAGTATTCATTCACAGGGAAGACTTCTTAACTTAGATGACCTTTTTTAAGGATTTTAATTGCGTTTTTATCATTGGTGACAACCCTACAACCCCAACCGGAAAATGGCAAAATTGATTTCTTTGGAAAAACTGTAAATATTTTTTTTTTTAGTATAGCAATTACAGGATGAGAGGGTCTGGCTCACAATCTTCATACTTTATCCCAAAGGTGTTAGATGGGGTTGAGGTCAGGGCTCTGTGTTGTCTCATTCAAGTTCTTCCACATCAGTCTCAACCAAACATGCCTTTATGGAGCTTGCTTTGTTCGTATCATAAACAAGCTAGAACAGAACATGGTCTTCCCCAAACTGTTCCCGCAAAGTTAAAGGCATACATTTTTCCAGAATGTCTTGGTAAGCTAAAGTGTTAAAATTTCCCTTCACTGGAATGAAACCCAAATTAACCCCAATAGAACAAGCCCATAGCAAAATTTCTGCTCCACCAAACTTTACAGTTGACACAATGCAGTCAGACAAGTAACATTCTTCTGGCATTCACCAAACACAGAGTCCTCATCAGACTGCCAAATAAAACACATTTTCCACTGCTTCAGGGTCCAGTGGCAGTTTGTTTTACATCACTCCATCCTACACTTGGCAATGTTCTTGGTGATCAAGGTTTGCATGCGGCTGCTTGGCCATGCAAAGCCATGCCACAAACCTCTCAGTGCACATTTATTTTGCTGATGGTAATCCCAGAGGAGAGTTGGAACTCTGCAGTTGCTGAGTCAGCAGAACTTTGGCAATTTTCTCACACTATGCACTTTAGCACGCAGCAACTTTGCTCTGTGACTTTGTGTAGACTGCCACTTTGTGGCCAAATTTCTGTGATTTCTAAACATTTTTCCTTTGCAATAATACCACTTACATTTGAGGGTGGAATAGCCAGAAAGGAACAAAGTTCATGAACTGACTTGTTGCAATGGTAGAATTCAGATTACCATGCTGCAATTCAAAAAGCTCTTTTGAATGACCCATTCTTTCACAAATATTTGTAAAGGCAGACTGCATGGCTAGGTTCTGGATTTTATACACCTGGGGCAATGGGACTGATGAAACACCTGAATTCAATCATTTAGATGTGTGACCCAATATTTTTGTCAGTACTCTAAAATCTGATTGCATAGTGTTACAGTAAGGGTTGAAATCATTTGCAAAAAAAACCTGTAATGTTGAAATCAAAGGTTGAGTGTTCATGTGAAGGATAACATTGTATTTCACTATTATCAGGCTGCTCTAAAATGTCCTTGAAACAATGAAGAATAAAAAAATGAGTACAAACAGAAACAAGAAAAAGAGAGATTTTCTCTTGTAATGGCTTCTGTTCATTTGTTCTTCGTTAAATGCAGACTAAATTCAAAATCCTTTTTCTTATTACAAAGTCTTTAATATTTATGCTGATATTCTAAAGCCCTCATGGTATCATCCCAGTATAGCACTTCAGTCTTACGATGCAGGCTGAACTTGTCGTTCCAAGAGTCTCTAAAGAAGACTGGGAGGCAGACCAACCTCCCAGTATGGGTTCAGGAGTCAGACACTTTGTCTACTATTAAGCGTGTAGCTAAATCCTAATTCTAGGCAGGTTGCTGGTGACTGGTGGATGTTAATCCTCTGAGTTCGAAGATATAACTGTGATAACCCATAACCCTTAACACTACCTTTACTCTATATACTGGACAAAAGCAAAACATATTTTTAAATGTGTCTCGGTTAGAATAATTATTTTTGTTGTTGTCTGATTGCCTTGGGAGGGCATCTTTTATTTGTAAAATTACAAACTGACATATTTTGATTGTGAACGATTACAAGTTAGAGTTGGAGACATCACTGACAATGACCGAGACCTCAGAGAGTTAACATATTTAATTACACTCCTGTATAGTGTTGGTGTAATCGTGGTAGGTAGCCAGATAATCTGTTTACAAATATAGCACATGTTTGTGTCTCTTGTAAATCTGATTAACTGTTGTCTTTTTTTGATGACACTCATGATGAATCTTTCCTTTGACACAATGTGAATGTGGGATTTGTCTGGCTTAGCACAAGGTCTTGCGTTGGCATTTCTTTGTTGCAGTATTCCACAAGTGTGACATAGTTCTTAGTTATGTATCTATTTATGAACCAGCTGTCCTATTTTTCCATTAGAAAAAATTAATGAAACACGTTCTCAGTTTTTCAGTTTATTTAATGACAGGTTAAAACAGGTGTATGTGTTATCTGTACTTCACAAAGAGTTTGAGAAATAATCCCGAGACTTCCATGAAATAATGCAAATTCAACTACATGCTATTTTAGCCAGAGTGCAAATCTTTTTAGTCCGTAATGCTGCTGGCCTTTAATGGCTGGTTATCAGTCAGCAGGAATCAAATGACCTGTCAAGCAAACTGCACATTCAAATCAGACAGAGCCCTGTCACCCTGAGCACCTGAGCATTCCCTCAGTTTGTTGGTTTCATGGTCATTTTGAATTTTGAATTAGTGTTAAAAGGCAAAATAAGCACTTAACATACAAGATTAATAGAGCTGTCAATGCTAAATGTATCAAGCCTGTATAGTACATTTAAAATGTCTTTTCATGATATTAAAAATATAGCAACATATCTGTTTGGTTTTGTGTGCCGATAAAAGTAAATGAGAGTACGACAATACCCATGAGCCTTAAATTCAATTTCGATGGAGAATTTAGGCTTCTCTAAAAATATTATACTGAAAGCAGATTATCTACAAAGCCATCTAGTCAAACTTCTGCATGATAGAAACAGGATGTGTAGGAAACATGTCAAGAAACATTACACTGCTTTTAGTTTTATCAGGGGTGGTACCCTGTTCATCGTGTTGTACAAAAATTTACTTCAGCAGGGGATGCTTCCAAGTCTCGAATAAATTGGAGCTAAATGGCTCAAATATTGTTTACATCAGCTTCAAACAGGCATCAAACAAACAAACAAAAAACATAATACTATGAGGTCTATAATATAGGCTGATGCCTGTTATTCAAGTCTTTGTATTTGAGGAGGAGGATTATTAATTCAGTTCTGGACTAAACAATAAGCCAATGAAGAGATTCCATCCAGTGCCACCAGGTTGCACCTCAGACTGTCCAGGAGCTCAGTGATGTCCTGGTCCAGATAGGGGAGGACATCCCCCAGGACACCATCCATCATCTCATTAGGAGCATGCCTCAACGTCGTCAGGCATGCATGCAAGCATGTGGGGGCCATACAAACTACTGTACTGAGTACCGTTTTAAGTTGCTGCAATGAAATTTTAGCAATATGGACTAGCCGGCTGCATCATTTTTTCACTTTTATTTTCGGGGTGTCCTTGAATTTAACCTTCTGTGGGTTGAGAATTTTAATTTCCATCAAATGATGTGGCATCCTTTCGTTCCTAACACATTACCCAGTCCATAGCAGTATAGATAGCCAGCATACTTTTTTTTCCACTGAGCTCTGATGTCTTTTCAAAGTGTTGCTTCATTTATTTATTTATTTAATTTATAGGAGTATACAATGTGTCTTTTCCTTGCTGTTACTACTCTTGCTGCAGCATTTTGAATCAGCTGAAGGTGTTTTACCTTTAGATCCTTTTCATTGCAGACATCTGATTAAAACAAACAACAAAAATCTGACAGTATAGCAAAGAATGTTTGGGTCAATTTTTCAAACAAAGTTTACTTTGTTAAAATCCTGTTATTATCTTTACCCAGTATTGCAATGATATGATAGCTTTCCTTTCCTCTGCAGATACAGCAGAGGTAACACCAAACAACTGGGAATATTTAACCAGAACCCTAAAACAACCACCATAGACTTGACAGTGTTGCTCAGCAGTGATGACTGGTTCACAGCGGTGGTAACAATGATCCCTAGTAACAACAAGCATGTCATTCCCATTATGGCCATGACAGTATAGAATGCTCTTTGCTTTGACTGGTTAACCTGCTCTCTTTTTCCAGCTCCTTCCCCTTTCCCTGGATGAATGAGAGCACAGAGAATATAAAGGCTGCAGTAAGAGACAATGGCTAAGGAGAAGACCATAAAGCAGAAGGTCAGAATGACAGGTAATGTAGGAGTTGTGATATAACTCCACACAAAACAGAGCAACCAAACAAAACCAATACTCCTGTTCCTGATCTTGACACCTCGTGTGTTTCTCAGTGCCCTGTAGGTGATGGGGTGAACAACAGCCAAGTAGCGCTCCACACAAGTTAGAATGTGAAAGCAGGTCTCTCCACACAAAATGACGTTAGAAAAATAAGACCCCACTCTAACCATATTTGAGAGCTTTAAGTAAATGCCACAGTAGTATAAAACTGTTCCCAAACAATAGCTCAGCTCTATGGCAGCCAGGTGGTAGGTGAATATGTCAAAGTGGCTCACTGGTTGGAAGGAGTGCTGCTGTCGCCATTGTTGGTAGCCCAGGTAGAGGATGAAGATAGAAAGGGGGATGAGGAAGGAGAGCCTGGTGATGTTGAAGGAGATGCTAATTAAAAACTGAACTGTTGAGTCACCACTTTGTGAGTCCAATGATTTATGGGAAAAGTTGGAGGGAAAAGTGGTGGTGACTGACATGAACGCTGTGTTTGTAGTGGGCCCAAACCCTGAAGATGAGAAGAAAAGTAAGTAACTTTACTGCTAAACAAGTGCAAGCAGGTATAGTAATAAAATGCGTTTAAATTTTAGTGTTTGCTTTCGGACTTTACATTCAATTCTCTGTCCTTTTTCAATGTTTGTCAACGAAATTCAAAATATTTTGATGCCATATTAGTATTATTTTGTTCTTATTTATGGATGTTCAGTAAATTCATTTTTTGAAGAGCTTAGTTTATTAACATGTTTATTCACACACACACACACACACACACACACATATCTATGTATATCAAGAACTACTCACTAGCAAACCGGTCTCATAAAATATGCCATTCCATTTCCAATTCAGTCACTGTCTGGCAAAGACAAAAAAGAAGATTAAAAAGACTAATAAAGATTCCATGTGGGGATTTTTTGGGGGGTATCAGAGTATTAAGTTATTGTCACTCTCTGTTTAATTACATTTAACATCTTGATATCCACTATAAAAATATAAAATTCAGTTAAACCATGTTGGAACTCTATTTTTAGGAGACAGGAATGTCTACTTACCGTCATCCTAACAAGTGCAAGAGTGGTTTTACAGATTTCCTAAAGAACAGATGCTTGCAGGGTTCATTCTATGGAGACTAAAATGGCTTCAATCTAATATCCTCAGCTTATTCATGGCCACCCACCTTGTGCGACCTGTTACTCTGTGAGGTGCCTTCTCCTGTGTCACTAAACTCACAGACTGCTTCATTCATTTATTCGTGTTTGGTGAAGTTATGCTAGTTGGTACTGATGCTGTCGATATTTCAGAGTGACAAATGGGAGCAGAGCTTGTTTTGCATTTGATTAAACATGTTTATGAAAACTATACATCACTGAAGGCAAATGCATCATCCACCCACACCGAGTGGTTATTAACTGATATAAATTTTTTAAACAGTCCAAACATTACATGCAATTATAAATAAAATAAATACCTAAACATAGAATATTGACAGATGAAGGAGATTAACATTTAATTCACCCTTTACACTAACAATTTAATGCAGTCTTTCTTTAAACAAATATTACTGTATAATATGGATGTTTTAGCTAGAAAAAAACATCTTTATAACATCTTAGAAAAAAGGATTTATATGACAGACATGCAAACCAAAAATCTAGCTCATGACATTTGTAGGTTATAAGTCTGGTAAACCACCAAAATTTTGCTAAGAAAAAATTATGATTTTGAAAAAATAAATCAATGTATCAAATTTTGTGCTGAAAATCAGCAGGGAGGGTGCTTCACTGAGAATGTATTCTTCCCAACACTGATATTATTATTATTATTATTAATAATAATAACATTATCTTTGCATATAGTCAGGCTACAGTTTGAGGTGATCACCAATGATGCTATGACCTTTCAGTTTTCAAAGAAAAAACCATAATGCTAAAATAAAAGGTAACCTTTTTTGGTGTCTTGCTATTTCGTGACCCTAGGGATGATTGCGGGTCAACTGCTGGTTGTTGAGAGGTTAACCCATAATCCCATATAAGCGTAATCATGGAAGCAATTTTCATTTATTGATTGATTTATTTTAAATTATAGGGAAGGTTCTTTTTATAAGAAATGCAGCTAACATTTTTGTTTTTCTATAAATCTAAAGATTTTGTAGTTTTCACACTATTATTATTATTATTATTATTATACATTCCTAAAAATCTGACTAACTGTTGCCAGTGTCTGGTGACAACACTCATGTCACACTTAGTGTTCATATGTAGTATGAAAGATGGATTAATCAAACTTAGCTGAAGATCGTAGGGTACAAACATAACATGAGTCATGATACAGTTCTCAGTTATATCTGTGTATGAAACAGACTGTGCTATATTTCTATCAAACTCAATGAATAACACCAATTCAATGTTTCAGTTTTTTTTTAAGGATGTGAAAAAGGGCTAGCTGTTATCTGTAGAAATGATGGAGACAAACATGTACTTTACAAAAAGCAAAAAAAACAAAAACAAAAAACAAACAAAACAATCCCACGAAAACATTGCAAAATTTAACTCTATTGATGTTTAGCAAGAGTACATTTTTTTTAGTCTGTAAGGCTACTGGGCTGTATTGGTTCATCAGTCAATAGGATTCAAATGACTTGTCAGCTAAAACTGCACATTTAAATCAGACAGGGCCCTGTGACCCTAAGCACCTGTTTGTTCCCTCCATTTGTTGGTATACCAAGTTTATGTTGTTTTAGCATCGATCCTATAATTTCTTTAGTTTCACTGTCATTTTGAATACTGAATTAGAGTTAAAAGTCAAAATAAATGCTTAGCATACAAGATTAACACAAGTGTAAACTGATAATATTTCTTAAGCCTATAATTTTTCACACTGCTTAGCTGTTGCTCCCGTGACGCTAACCTGGATATATGGCTAAAAATAGAGGGAAGAATGAATGGATTTCTCTTTCTGAATATCACACCCCTACACTTCCTTTAAAAAGTATAGAGGGCTCTCTTATGGTCAAAATGCTTCTTCTACAATTTTGTGCAATATTTGGTGCAAAAGGAGTCAGGATTCAATAGAACCAGTGTCCTGTTCAGACCAGTAAAAAAGAATAAATAATGAGTCTGAATTATAATTATATGATACTTTTATATTTTAGATTTAGACAGGGCTGCAGAAGGTCTTCAACCCATCAGCAGGACCAGTATCTACTCCTTTGTGCAAGGAGGAGCAGGATGAGCACTGCCAGAGCCCTTCAAAATGACATCCAGCAGGCCACTGGTGTGAATGTCTCAGACCCTGAGCGCATATGACAGATGTGAAAGGGTCTGAAGAAGCCATGGAGAATGTTATGCTGCCTGCAACATCGTTCAGCATTACTGGTTTGGCGGTGGGACAGTGACGACACCCTTACTGTCATTAAGCATTGGGATGAAATCTTTGGACCCATTGTCAATCCCTATGCTTTTTCGGTGGGTCCTGGGTTTCTTCTGGCGCATGAAAATGCCTGGTCTCATGTGATGTAAATATGCAGGCAGATCCTAGAGGATGAATGAATTGACACCATTGTGTGGCCCCCACACTCACCTGACCTAACTCCAACTGAACATTTCTGGGTCATTATCCAACACAGCCAGGTTGCACCTGACACTGTTCAAGAGCTCACTGATGCCCCGTTGTAGATCTGGGAGGAGATCCCCCAGGACATCATCCTTTGTCTCATTAGGAACATGCCCTGCTGTTGTCAGGCATGCATACAAGCATGGGCATGTGTAAAAGAGAAGTAAGAGAGCCAGTCCACTGGAAAGAAAAAGAAAAAAAATCAAATATCACAGTATGCTGTATTGTGAAATTTTGATAATTCATAATAATTACCAAGAATAAATGGGATACCTCTTTGAAAAGAGGGTTTCTGGCATGGTAAAATAGCAAGAAACTGTTTGTTTTGCTACTTTTTAAGCTAAAGGTCATAATCATTCTATAAATGTTAAACTGACAGTATCAACAAATCATAAACATCTTAACAGCATCCATAGTATACTGGACTGCTTTGCTTCCCTGACTTATTTACAAATTGTTTCATGGAAACCATATATTTTACATGAGAATAAAATAAAACAACTTAGCGGTCATGCATTTGGAGGTTTCGGGATGTGGATAAAGGATTTTTTTTTTTTTAATATATTACTATTGCAAAATCATATCTTTACAAATACACTCGTGGAAAAGAAAGTGTTCCTTATAATTCTATAGACTGTAGTATCACTTTTTGCTGCAATAACTTGAAATAATGTTTTTTTTGTATGAGTTTATCAGTCTCTAACATGGTTATGGAGGAATTTTGGCCCACTATTTCTTCATTTCTTTCAGGTTTATTTCCCTTCATTTAGCTCTACAAGGTCCCACCACTATATTTCAGTCATGTTAAGACTTGGTCTTTGACTGGACCATTGCAAAACCTTGATTCTTTTCAGTTACTCTATTGCAGATTTGCTGGTGTGTTTGGGATCATTGTCCTGCTGCATGATCCAGTTACTGCCAAAGTTTAAGCTGTCAGACAGATAGCCTCACCTTTGACTCTAGAATGCTTTGGTACACAATGTTCCCACAGACATGTCACAACATACGTGCGGCCGCCATTGCTACAGGCAAGCTGCAGGCAGCTGTGCATTCAGAACACCTGAGGAAACGTCGCCAGCCCAACCATTAAACTGATTGTACACCTCCAGTGACTTGTAGGCCTGAAATTGCTCATTGGTATAAAAGCTGCATGCCAACACAAGATAATGGTACACGTCTTAGACCCCCATTCAACCCCCAACCCTGAAAATTGGGTTCCTGACCATCTATTGCTGTTATATTCCCTTGAAAAGGCCAGCATTCACGGTGTGACCCAGGCGCAATGTTCAGGATGGACTCACATGTATTCTCTTTTGATGATGATATCCCGTTTCGACCAGCTGTTATCGGCAATACCCATACTATGCCAGGAATGTAACGAGAACTGCGCGTGATAAAGGCAGTTCAGTGTCAGTTTACCAGCAATAAAACATCTTTCATTATCATCATAGTATTGAACTGTTGGCAATGCTGAAAATTCATGATTCAGCTTTTCCTTTGCTAACAAGTATGGATCCACACCTATTTCACCGATTTTCTCATAGTGTCTCTTTCTGTCCTCCATACTTAATGATTCTGCATAGTCTCTCCTTTTGCCTTTCCATGATCTTGATCACAAGTCAAATCAGACATTAAAACATTTTAAAATTTGCAGGGGCGATAAACAGCAGTGTGTGTAAACAAGTACAGCTTGCCAACAAAGATGGTGTCGCTAAGGAGGTCACATGACCAAAAAACGTGTCTGTGGGAACAATGTATACAGAGGAATATATGACAGAATGAATGACTAAAAGGTGCCAAGGTCCTGTGCCAGAACTTCTCCTTTTATAGGGCTGCTCACAGTGGTTGATGGTCAGTTAAGCAGATGCATGTGATTAGCAGCACTTGGCCAGCAGTTGTTTTCGTAAATCCTTGAGGAGCTGTGAAGGGTCACTTAATTTTTCACAGCACTTCACAGAATCCTGTCAAAATCCCAGCATTCCAGGAAAATTAGTTTGTATGCAACATATCAAAATCAAAGATTTATACAACAGAGATACAAAGGTAAATTCAAGCCCATGACCACTGTAGAGTATGAGCCATAAGTCTTCTAAGTTGTCAAAATTCCAGTAGGTTAAATTTGTGGTTTTGCAAAAAATTAAATTAGTGTATCTAATTTTGTGCTGAAAATCAACATTTATTATCCCTGCTGGGAGTTTTATTTTACTGTTACCATATGATAACTTCTAATGAGTTTTACAAAGACACAATAAATGAAACTATTTTTTCCCTTTTTTGTCAGTTTATTAAACATTTGAGAATGGTGAAAGAATTAGTTGAAAGATGGACAAAAATAGGGACAGAAAGTTGAATTTTAAACAGGTTAGTACTGCATAAATAGTTAAATTAAAAAATCCCCTCAATTTCAGCATTTTTGGCTACATTGGTTAATTTTCATCATGAGAGGCTGCTTCTTTGTATCTACTAAAGTTGTTTTTTTTATATGATTCAAATGACCTGAGGACTATTCAAATCAGATTGGGTCATCTGATGCAAAACAAGTGCTGTCCTTTAATCTGTTGATAAAAACATACTCTTGCTGTTTTAGTGTCCCTCTTGTAAAGGCATCAGCATCACAGTTATATATGGTACACATGAAACATAAAATACATAAAGTATTCAGTAAAACCCACAATAAACAATCTTGTAAATCAATTAATGATTAGAGAGTTTTCTCAGATCTTAAGCAATTTTCATGCATAGAAAAAAAAATCCAAAACAAACAAAAAATAAAAAATAAAAAACTGCAAAGGGAGCTTCTATGGCTGCATGCAAGTCTTAAATTACCAAGCATCAGATAGAATGGTGTAAAGCATGCAGCCACAGGACTCTGGAGCGGTAGAAATGTCTGGTGGAGGGAAGAGTCACTTCATCTGCATCTGGCAGTCTGATGAATAAGCTTGGGTTTATTGAATGCCAGGAGAATGTTACCCACTGGACAGTATTGTGCCTAGTGTACAGTTTGGGGGAAGATGGGTAACGTCATGGAGTTATGTTTCTGGGGTTGGCCTGGGCCCCTTATTTCCAGTGAAGGGAAATCTTAATGTTTCAGCTTACCAAAACAGTTTGGATAATTCTATGCTTCTAACTTTGTGGGAAAAGTTTTGGGAAGGCCGTTTCATGTTCCAGCATGACTGTGCCCCAGCGCACAAAACAAGTTTGATAAAGGCATGGTTTCTAACTTTGGGGGAACAGTTTGGGGAAGGCCCTTTTCTGCCCAGTTCACAAAGCAAGCTCTATGAAGGCAAGATTGAATGGGTTTGGTGTGGAAGAACTTGACTGGTCTGCACAGAACCCTGACCTCAACAACATCCAGATTCTTTAAAATGAACCAGAGCAGAGATTGTGACATCAGTGTTTGACCTCTTCTGAATGACTGGGCAAAAATTCCCTCAGATAGTCTCCAAAACATTTCACAAAGTCTTTCCAGGAGTGTAAAAGTTGTCATACCAGCAAAGGAAAGACTAAATCAAATCATTGTTTGCAAATTTAGAATGTGATGTCAGAAAAGTTCCTGTACGTATATCTGGCGTGGCCCTTCTACAACCACTGACCCAGCAAAATCTTGTCTCGTCTCGTCGTCTGCCGCTTTTCCGGGGGTCCGGGTCGCGGGGGCAGCAGTTCGAGAAGAGAAGCCCAGACTTTCCTCTCCCCAGCTACCTCCTCCAACTCTTCAGGGGGGACACCCAGGCGCTCCCA
>VUQH01036552.1:0-10978 GCA_015106775.1 Etroplus canarensis | reverse complement strand
AACGCTGGTTTGAGCGGGGAGTCAAGGAAGCCATATACGTGAAAAGGGAAAGACCGTCTCTGAATCGAGGAGGGGGCCTAAGGGTACATCTTTCGCCATCTTACAATGCGGTGATTGCAGCCATTCCCCAACTCTCTGTGGATGGTACTCATGGCCTTTGATCAGTGGGCCTCATCGGGGGTTGTTTGATCAATTGTCATAAGAATTTGCATTTTAATGGCTAAGGAACTGACCAGCCCATTGTCCCCCAGTGGTGATAGTTTCACTCAGTAGTGATAGTTTCGGTCATTATGCAAATGTACTGTTTATAAGGTTGGGGAAACCTGCAGTCAGTTGAGACTGAAGAAGTCACTTGGATGAGTGATGAAACGTTTCTCCTACGGAAAACCCTACGTCCAGATGAACAGAATCAACTTTTGAAGAAAATATATAGCATTTAAAATATCCGACTCCATCATCTTCTCATGACAGAGCTGTGCTTTTTGCTGTCCAGTCAGCACTTCATATATAAAGTAGTGCTGCCTCCTAAAGCACATCTTATGCCCCTCACAGCACCTGCAGCCTCAGCCAGATGGAACCCCTCCCCCGCCCCCGCACCAGTGAAACAAGAAAAAGAATTTAAAAAAAGTTGAAACCACAAAATGAACTAAATGTGCATGCTACCAATTAGAAAAGATGCATTTCAGCACTGTCAAATAAACCGAATTATATTATTCTAAGTATGTGTGTATAATATCCTTGAAATATTTATTGTAGAAAGTGTCAGTGCGCGGGGGTTACCAAATCTCTTCAGTTGTGTGGCTGCAGGTGCGGCCCATCACAGCCACTGAGCCACAGGTTGGATTTTGTCTAGTTTGAGCGGATCAGGATTTAAAGTTGGCACATCCTCGAGGATTTCAGAAATGTAAACTATATATCAATCTGTTGAAACATGTAACGGATATTTCTGATAAATGATTTTAGTGATAAAACCCTCGCATTTTTAAAAAATTAGAAGAATCAAGCATTTAACAGATTAGCATTATTCTTAAGATGTAAAGGATTCTGTCTGTCCATCCATCGTTTTTCTCATTACCTGTCTTTCGTGTCTGCCGCTGACTCTTTCCTAATCTCTAAGGTTTCCTCCTGTGACATTTCCACTGTCACACATCCACTCTCCTTACCACTGAGCCAGCCAGACTGCCTGATGTCTGAGGGACTGGTTATTTATAGTGTCACTTTCTGATGGAGGGGAATATAGGCTATGGGGAAAGAGACACCCGAGGACACTCCTTTTGTTGTTGCTTAAACCCATTAAGCTAATTTGTGGGAACACAAATGATTTTTATTTCTGTTTTCTAAGATATTACACATGGTGTTTACTCCATCATTTACATGACCAGTTGAACTTCCATGACAGATTGTCACCATGCTCTTCCCTTGCATTACTTTCCCAACTCATTCACTCAGGCTGTGCAGGGTTTGTGGTGCGGTGTCTTTCGAGACGTGTCTGTACATATGTGTGAGTGACAAATGTGCAAAAGTGTGAAAAATAAAAGTATTGGCTTGATAAACAGAACGCACCCATCTTACCTCCCTACCTTCTTGCCTACCCTGTCCCAGGGTTTCACCTTGGCAAGGTCTGAGCTGTACGTGTTCGCCAAGGTTGCCAACAGGAAGCCCTGTGGAAAGCAGATGGCAGATTGCTGGTATTGTTTTGAAAAAGAGGAAGGGTTGTGGGAAGTACAATTACAATGATGCCCTTCTCACAGTATCTGATGTGTTGTATCATATGAGACTAAGTGCATAAATACCCTTCCTCTGTCAGATTTGGTACTGAAAAGTAAGCCTAAAGGATTGTTATGCTTCATATCATTTTCATAATAAAAACCTTTTGCATTCATTAATTCTACTTCATATTGATATTATTATCTCGATCCCTGTTGAAAGCGTAACATGAAGCAAGTACTGGCAGAAAGTGGTTATTCGCGCCACCTTGTGGCAAGTTTGTAAAACTGCACCTCATGAGCTAAGCATTATTGGCACAGTGCAATTAACACATGCATCAGTGTAGTTGTAAATCAGGAGTGTGACAATGAATAAACCAACTTTATAACCTTCAACACTCCATTTGTTTACGTGCCAGTGAGGAGTTCATTGAACTCTGTGGGTCATGTTTGTTTGACATTATGGCAGGATTGTTGCAGTTCATATGCACAGCCCAGCTGCAGTTGTTATGGAAAGTCTGACAAAATATTCAAACATCTATACATAACAACCTTCACGGCAGTCATTTACATGCTCACAGTATATCCTTGAACAAATACTAAACATTGGAAATCTTAGATAATTATATGTTAAAGTAAGATATAGGCATTAAGTCATGTTTTTAATTTTTTATGGTTTAACTTCTTCCAATGGTAGAAGTTGTCGTTTTATTTTAGGATACATAAAATGAAAAGAGAGGACTTAAAAATATTGACCAATACTGCAGCCTGGTGGACATTTGCTGAAACTACATCAAGATGAAACTAGAATCTGAAGCAATGAGCTTCATGTTAACTGTTAGGTCTATTAGGTTATAAACAGTATGATTTCCTTTGCACTCACTGACCTCTATGTTGTTGTTATTTATCCCTACAGATGAGAAGCCTTTCATCTGTCGCCTGTGTGACTTTGTGACATCAGAGTCACAGGCCTATTTAACGCATATTCGTGTCCAACACCCACCTGTGGCCAAAGATAGATCCAGCCCCATTTCTAGCACCAGCTTGGACAGAGGAACCCCCAATGGTAATACCAAACTTAAAAAAGCTCTTCTTCAGGGAGCAAACAGCTCTGCATCTGCTCCTGCCTGCCTTTCGGCTCAATCCACTGCGCTCGATCCCAGCATGACACCCGTGGATCTGTGCGTCAGGGCTGAGGGCATCAGGGGTATAGCCTCTTTAGCCGTGGACAAGAAAAGCCTCCCTAACCACAAGTGCTCCTTCTGTTCTCACTCCACCCGCTACCCAGAGGTGCTCTGGATGCACCAGACTGTGGCTCACCGCATTAACAGCAGTAGTTCTAATCTGGCTCCTAAATGGGCTCCTAAAAGCAACTCAAAGGGCTCCAAAGACAGCTTGTTATCCAGGAGACGCACTGGACCTCCACCAGTCTTGGAAGGGAAGGAGTGTCAACCTCTCCCTTCACTGATGCAAACCCAACGTACGCGGCCTCCGACATGCTCTGCTGAAGTTCTAAAGAAGAGCAGGCCAGCCAGTCATCCAGCCACACCATCATCATCCTCTGCCCCCTGCTCCTCATCCTCAAGGGGCTCCTCATCTGGCTCAGGCGTCCAAGCTGGGAGAGTCCCTGTACGGCCAGGCATCAGCAACATCAGACATGTGGAGGACCAGACTCATCAGTCACGCTTCAGACCAAAAGTGGAAATGTACCCCCGGGGAAGCTCGCTGTCATCCTCTAGCTCCTTGGAGAAGAACACTGGCACCCTTTCACGTTCCTCAGCCCCAAGCACCAGTTCTACTACAACTTCAAGAGCTGACCGCTATTTGATGCCGCAAGAGGGACTGGGCTTCATGCTGTCCAGCAAACATGGTCTAGCAGAATACAGCCGAGCCAGGGGGTCCCCTCATCAGCCACTTCCTAACTCCCACAGCCAGGGTCGGGCTAACACAACAAGGCCCAGCACCATTACCCATAGCTCATCTGCAGGACACAACTATGGTGCCTCACAGGCACAGGGAAGCATTCCTCAAAATTCCACCTCTTCCTCCTCATCCTCTTCGTCATTACCTTCAGAAGCTCGTGGGGAGGTAAAGCAGGAGCCAGTTACAGAGACACTGGAGATGCCAGCTGATATCCTCGGCTTCCTCAAAAATTACAGCCCTCATGAACTGGGTACTCTGTACCACCGCTGGGGTGCTGCCAATGCCCTGCTGGATCCCACTGGTAGGCATAATTTTTTTGGCTGATTTACTTATGTGTTTGTGAAAATTAGCAGTAACACAGTCCAAATTGTGTTTTATTATGTCTATATAATGCCAAATGCAGGAAAAAGCTGTGTTGCAGAAAGTCGCTCATCATAAGCTCACATGCAAAGTGCCCAGAGGATCTTGGCTTTGCCAAATGTCAGGAGTTGTAGCAGAGTATTTTCCAGTGACTGAGCAACTTGTTTTTGAGCCGCTATGAGTAGAACTGATTAAACTTGACAAGCTAAAGAAGAAAAAGACACTAGCAGGCACATAGATCCAAACTTAATATATGAACTGCACTGAGCAAGAATACATATTGCTTTTCATCTCACACACTAACACTCCATCCGGGAGACGGGGATTGACAGACATATGCTGCTCCAGCCTGATGAGATTTTTGATAATGACGAGATGCATTAAATGAGTGCACACATTTGTGCGGTATAATAAAAGGCTGTATCTGGGGCAGCATGTGTGTCCATATGTGCTTGAAATTTTTAGATGCAAAAGGAGTGTGTGTGTGTTATTTATTTATTTATTTATTTATAATCGTGAAAGACGTGAGAGAACCTTTGCTACTCTCAGGTCTGCGAGGCATGCCTACTCTCCAGCTCCACTCTCCCAGAAAGCTGTCACAAACTGTTTAGGTCACGGCTCTGCCTGATGAGAGACTCGCACAGATGCGAATAGAGGGAGGCAAAACAGAGAGCGAGCGAGAGAGAGGGAACAGAAGAGGCAAAGAGAGAGATGAGACAGAATAATTACCCCACCAGCTGCTTTGGAAATGGTCATTACCGAACATCCGTATTATTTGCCCATTTTCGGTTGTGTCTCTGAGGTCAAGTGGGGCTGTATGGAGCCAGGGGTCAAAGACAACAGCCCCAGAGAAGACGCATGACATCGCTGTCACCCGTCCAGGCGCATATCGTCACGATCTGCCTTAGCCCTTTGAGTCACATGCGATAAAGTGACCTTTTTTGAGCAACTGAGTCTTTCTCCCTTTTCTCTCTGTAATATGTGTACGAGTGTGTGCGCGCCTGCTTGTGTTTTCCATCCAGCTCTGTCTTGTCTTTCATTAGTGCATCAGTGAGAAGGGCTGGCGGCCCAGAGTAGAAGTAGAGTATCCAGGGGCCAGCAGTCGGGCTGCCAGAGACACTCTCTGTCACCTCTTCCGCCTCCCTGTCCTCCTTGTTCCTGCTGCCCCCCTCCACCCCTCCACTGTCTGTCCACATGCATACGCAGCCACACACAAATATGCCCAAACAGTGGGCACTTCCCAGGTATATGCCAGGACTTTAGCTTAGGGTGTTTATGTGTCCTCAGTGAAAGCACCCCTGAATCCTCAGGCCTGTTTTCTGTCAGCAAGAGAGGTCAGAAGAGTACACGCATGTGTGTTGTCATTAAACGGATCCAACCATCTTTAAATGCCTTGTCCTCATGCTGCTCCTACATTTAAATGCAATGTAGAAAAAAAATTCTTTGTGAGTCTTTATTGCATAGATACTGAAATTATGAATGTTTCAGTATTTATCATCATGCAACAACAAGTTTCTTTATGCTGAATTGCTGCTCTTTTAGCCACTCAGTATGCATCTCATCTGGTTTACCAAACACAGTTGGGCTTCTTGTCCCTTAACAATTAATTTCCTGGTGGCGTTTTTCTTATACCGCCTCATTATAGTTTCAGAGCTCTCATTAGATATGCTGAAATAAAAGCTGATTGATTTTTTTCCCCGTTGTTTCTCTTTGTTGTAGATCAATCTTAAAGTAAAATCCATGTAGCTTTAAAGGCACGCTTAAGTTTTCTGTTTAATTTTGTTTATTGGAAAGTTTTGCAGTTATGGTTTTTGTAGGCTGGGTATAAACGCAGTGGAACATGAAGTGAGTTTCAATTCAAATAGTAGGAATCTAAATTTGAATTCATTTGTGTAAATGAGATTTTCATGTAAAATTTGAGCAGTTACCCTCATGCAGAATAGCTTAAATTAAATGTCATAAAGTTTGCAAGTTCGTCCTGTTGACCCACATTAAATTGTCACGACAAATTTATAAACTGGTATGCATGTCAATAATTGCTTTCATATTAACAGGAACACACAAATAAACTTAGAAGAAATTTACATCAGCACAGCCCTACATGAAAGCAGGACCTGTATCAAATCTCCCAAGAAAAAAATCTTATAAGTTCTCATTTAGTCCTGTCCCACCACAGCAAATGATTATTTTTGAGCTTCAAGAAGTTCAACAAGTTCATTTATTTTTGCCATTTAAGTCCACTAACGTATAAAGGTGAGCGATGCATGTAATGTCAGTGTTGCTGCATGACTGTGTATGTGTCCAGACGAGGCCAGTGTGTGCCACGGCCAATGTTTCAGTTTCCTCCCTTGGCCCAAACACACATATATACAACTCTTATAACGCATACGCATGCCAACACACGCGCGCACACACCTGACATGTGACACACGGGCAGCGGAGCGGGCACATCACAGCCGGGGCGTTTTAATTGCCTGTAATTTATGCGGTGTGTGTGCGCGCTTTGTGTGTCTGGCTGTCAGCCTGTGAGATGATGCTGTGTGACAGCTGCAGTCCAGCCCCTGGAGCTAGCCGCTCATAATGACACATTAGACATACTAATGATGCCTGCGCGAGTCCACTACTGATGCTACCTACCTCCACTGCTCCAGCCAGGCTCTGCGCTTACGTACACCCACTCACTTTCTGCCCATTGCCGACCTTTACGTCTCCAGTCAATCTCTGGAAACGCTGCCACGTGAAAATGTCTTCTTACTTGAAATAATAGGATGCTGATGTTCACCTTTTTGACCCTGCTCAATAGGAAAAAAGTCACATGCAAAATCTTACATGGGAATTGAAAGCAGACAGTATGCTATTTTAGAAAACAGTGGCTTTTTATGTGACCATGTATTGGGAGACTGTAAGATTTGTAAACTTTAAGCAGATTCATTTCTTTGTTCCCCAAGAGTGTGTTGTTTTCTTACATTGGGGAAAGCTCACAATTGCAAACAGCTTGAAAATGTTATCTCCTGACATAAAAATACATGAAGCAAGAAAGATGTACTTTGATATTTTTTTTAATTAAGGTTTACAAAATGGTTTAACTCAGTTCTAAGAATCAGAATAACTTAAAATTCATCTTATTCTGGGCCTCCTCTAAACAAAGTCTTGTTTATTTATACTTCCATATATTTGATTTCTGTCTCACAGTAGCTTTGAGCCTCCATGAAAGGGATTTTTTGTGAATTTGCTTTGGTTTTTTTTTTTTTTTTAAACTTTGTTTAATTCTGTTTCTCCTTCGTGTGTTTGTGTGTGGTCAGGGATGCTGAGGTCTCTCATGCGGCAGGGACAGTATTTCTGCCACGAATGTGGGAAGAGTTTCAGTCAGCCCAGCCACCTGCGAACTCATATGAGATCCCATACAGGTAAATAGAAGCGTTATGCACTGATTCACAAGCATGCCAAAAAAACAAGCACACACTTCTGCTGGCTCAACTAAATAATCACAGCACTTCATGATAGGGATGTTAAAAAAAAAAAATGGTTAGATCGTGTAAGCATTTAGCCCTTGTGTTTTGTCAAGCCTGTCATCATCTTCCCATTTTTGCTGCGATTTCACAGACCTCGCTTTTCACTGTGGAAAAATGGCAAGGATGAAGATATAAGACAAAATATAAGAGGACTAGAAACTGTTATACCAAAATGTGTACACAATTTACTGGCCATTTTATTAGATACACCTTGCTAGTACTGGGTTGGACCCCTTTTTGCCTTTGGAACTGGTTTAATTCTTCATGGCGTAGATTCAACAAGGTGTTGGAAACATTCCTCAGAGATGTTGGTCCACGCTGACAGGATACCATCATGCAGTTTCTGCATATTTGATGACTGGACATCTATGATGCAAATCTCCTGTCTGACCACATCCCAAAGGTGCTCTATTAGATTGAGATCTGGTAACTGTGGAGGCCATTTGAGTTCAGTGAACTCACTGCCATGTTCAAGAAATTAGTTTGAGATGATTTGATCTTTGCGGCATGGTGTGTTATCCTGCGGGAAGCAGCCATCAAAAGATGGTTACACTGGGGTCATAAAGGGATGGACATGGTCTCATTAAAACTCAGGTAGGCTGTGGTGTTTAAACAGTGCTCAGTTGGTACTAAGGGGCACAAAGTGTGCCAAGAAAATATCACCACAACCACTACCAACACCAGCCTGAATGGTTGATACAGGAAAGGCTGGATCCATGCTTTCAAGTTGCTTACGCCACCACCATACGCCGTTTACCCTACCATCTGAATGTCACAGCAGAAATCAAGACACATCAGACCAGGCAAGGTTTTTATCCAGTCTTCAGTTATGTAGTTTTAGTGAGGACATGTGGATGGTAGACTCAGTTTCCTGTTCTTAGCTGACAGGAGTGGCACCAGGAGTGGTCTTCTGTTTGCTGGAGCCCATCTTCTCATCAGAGATGCTCTTCTGCATACCTTGGTTGTAACAAGTGGTTATTGCAGTGGCTGCTGCCTTCCTATCAGCTTGAAGCAGTTTGCCCATTCACCTCTGACCTCTGGCATTGACAAGGCATTTTCTCTAAGAGAACTGCCACTCTTTGGATAATTTCTTTCTTTCTGGACCATTCTCTGTAAAGCCTAGAGATGGTTGTGTGGGAAAATCTCAGAAGATCAGCAGTTTCTGAAATACACTACAGCCTGTCTGACACAACCAAACCATGCCGCATTAGGAATCACCTAAATTATTTTTCTTTCTCTTTCTGATGCTCGGTTTGAATTTTAACAGGTTGTCTTGACCACATGCCTAAATGTATTGCGTTGCTGCCATGTGATTGGCTGATTATATATTTGCATTAACAAACGGTTGAACAGGTGTAACTGATAAAGTGGCCAGTGAGTGTATCTTACATTTATATGAAATATGTGTAATAAAATCTTGTGACTATGACTATGTTAATTTTTCTGAATGTCACATTAAAACACAAGTACTTATTCATTGTCTACATAGGGGACTTATAAGACATATTCAGAATATCTATATAACCTTGTTTTTTATCAGTTTTCCCTAAACTCAGGAAAAAATCACAAGGTGTCTAGCTTATAACAAATGTAATTACTTTATAATGATAAATATAATACAGTTTACAATAAGTTTTATATAAATTATTGAATTTATATGTATATATTATGTGTTTATAAAATAATTGATGTCTTTATTCTAAGACCCCAAACCAAAGATTATTGTTTAAAAGTTTTGTTAGCAAGTTCTTTAAAATGAGTTTCCAAAGTAACTAGACTAACAGAGGATAAATAGTTTGGCAGTCAAGTTCCAAAAACATCAGTCACAGAAAACTTAAATTACCAAATATAGGAAAGATATGACAAATGCCTTATAGAAAAGAGGGGAAAAAGTCTACCATCCTGCTTTAACCTGGACAACTTTATTAGCTACTTGCTAGTCATGTAATAATAGATGTTCCTACTTTTTGGCCACTCCCTCACCAGTCACTCTTTCCTGTACCACCTGTGCACACACATCACCTCCCTCACGGCTCTATCCACCCAGAAACAGTGACATGAGATATAGAGGATATATGCACAGCGATTCACATTCTCAACAATATTTCATCATCAGACTCTCCGTACGTCTGCTACGTCCCTGCATTCTGCAAAATAAATCAAAACAGATCTTTTTGTTCAGTTGAGTGTGACAGCCAGTCTGTGAGTCCTTCCCCGCCCTGGGCTGGGCAGCTGTCTCTATTTTTTAAACTGAAACATGATTTGCTCCGGATACTGACCTGTGACAAATTGTATACATTATTAATTACATGTCAATTAGAGAGATGGAATTGTGCATTCTAATGAAGCAGAACAGCATTTGTCCATGCCAACCTTACGAATCCATTTGCATGCATCCCAGTGCCATTCACTAAACGGCTTGATTCAGACACTCAGGCTTTTCTTTTTCTTTCTTATTTTCCCTCTACTTTTCATTTCCTTTCCTTTCCTTTCCTTTCCTTTCCTTTCCTTTCCTTTTCTTTCCCATTTTCTTTGTCATCTCTCCTCTTCCCTTCTTCTCCTTTCCTTTCTTGCTATTTCTTTTCTTTCTTTCTTCTCATTCTGCCTCTCTCCTTATTCCCACTTTTCTTTACTCTCTTCTTCCTCTCCCCCATTTCCTATTACTTTCTCACATCTCACCCTTTCTTTTCCCTTCTTTCCCTTTTGTTCCTGCTCACTTTTCCCCCTTTGATTTCTGGCTTCTATCTTGCGGTATTCTTCGTGTGTGTCCTTTCATCATCTCTTTCCTTTCTATTTGCCTCTACTTTCCTCTCCCCTTCCTCCTTTTTCTCTTATTCTTCCCCTTTTCTCTCTTGTATTCTCTCTTCTCACCTTGCTTACTCTCCCCCTTTTACTCTTGGCTGCCTGTTTTCCCACCTCCTCCTCCTCCTCCTCGTCTTCTTCTCCCCTCTCCTGTCTTGTCATGTCCATCATCTGGACCAGCGGCGATCACAGTAGACAGTGAGATAAGTAGCTTCTTTATAGAGAGTGTGAATGATATGTGGCACAGCCAGTGATTCTAAGTGACAGAGGCCAAATGGTAAGTGATGCAGAGCTCAGCTTCCCCCAAGCCCTATTGTAAACACACAGGCTCATGCTCTCACACACACTCACGCTGTATTAACACACACACGCCCATGCAAAGGCTCTGTAAACACTCACAAGGGCTGTAATTAATGTTGTCACCGACAGTTGTCTTCAGCATGGACGTGCACACGCACAGAAAAGGCCAGCCACCCTGAGGCCTCTATTAACATGTGTCATATTAAATCACTTACTCGCCTCCACCAGATTCCATCACCATCATCACCACCATCACCATCATCTTCATCATCATCATCACTGCCAGCTCCTCTCTATTAACAAGGGTGCTGGTGGCAAACGCTTTGAATGTGTGGTGGTGGATGACAAAAAAAAAAAAAAAAAAACTCCAGAGTG
>VUQH01036549.1:14619-34259 GCA_015106775.1 Etroplus canarensis | reverse complement strand
GAAAACAAAATGATGGTCCAACTAAATGCAAAGCGGATGGGAAAACATGTTTTGAGTTATTTCACACTTTTTTCTTCACTACATAATTCCATATGTGTTCATTCATAGTTTTGATGGCTTCAGTGAGAATCTACAATGTAAATAGTCATGAAAATAAAGAAAAACCATTAAATGAGAAGATGTGTCCAAACTTCATTCATTCATCATCTTCCACTTATCCAGTTCAGGGTCGCAGGGGGTGCTGGAGCCCATCCCAACTGTCATCGGGCTTTGGGCAGGGTACACCCTGGACAGGTCGTGTCCAAACTTTTGACTGGGATGGATGGATGGATTGTTTCATATAAAACACTTTAGAATTGAATAAAGTTCAAGTTTGTAATACCAAGCCAGGAAGTATAGTCCACTGCAGGGAGCAAAGCCTTGTTGCAACAACAGCACAGCCAGCAGTGCTTCAGCCCAGCCCTTATCTCTGCAGCTGCTGCAGATTTGAGCAGAGCAGGGTAGCGGAGCTTTCACATACAGAGGTTATTCACACTTGAATATCCATGGACAGACACACTGTGCCAGCACACTCTAACCTCTTAGAAAAAAAAAAATCTCCACCCACCAGTCCCACTGCCTTGCCTGTAACTCCAGCTCAAGATTTGGTATGGCTGATACTGTCCAACTGTTTACTGCTGGAGGCTACAGTACCACCTCATTTGTGAGCTATAGACATACACAGTGTAGATGCCCTCTGTGGTATAGTATTGATTATACTAAGTGTGTGTGTGTGTGTGTGTGTGTGTGTCATCAATCAGTTGGAGATATGAAACTGTTTCTAAAGTAGAGGATATTTTTCTTACCCAGCAGCATTTTTGTGAGGACTGGCAGTAGAGAGAAAAAAACTACTGCATCCAATGACCCAACAATCCCTGTCTGACCTTAATAATTTATCACCCTTACAGCACACTATAATTCTATCACAGAATACAGCTGAGAAGCCTCTCCCTCAAGCAAATGTGGGGGCATCTAATCAAACTATTAAACTATTTATTAGAACTAAAAATCTACATTTTTCAAATGCAGAACACTGAGAAATTATTTAAATGAAACACTTGCTGGCTACATGGGTTTTAAAGTGTTGAAGAGGCAGTTACTGTGTAACTTTGAAATTATATCATCAGCCAGCACACTCATTTGGGACTCTTAATCAGAGCTGTGTGATTGACTACTTATGAATGGGTGTTCTCATAACTCACATAACCTCACAGACAGTCCTGATATGTCAGGTCTGTTTAGTTTACTCTGAGGTTAGGAATCCTAACTTGTAAAAAACAAAATGAGCTTGGTATGAAACTAGTTTGTAATTGTGTTAGATTACCTGGTCTGGTTAAAAATAGAATTCATAATAAGTCATTGGCTCTAGGCTATGATACCAGGTGATTAGATGCAACTTCCTAGGTTTGCAGGCCCGTGCTGTATGCTCGTTTAAGAAATCCTATAAAGTACCTTCATGGCAGCATTATTTGTGCCTCAGCACATTATTGCAGACATGCTCCTGCATGCACAGGGGTAAAGTATTTACAATGACCAGCTGCCAAACTTCAAACAGTGCCTGCTTTTGCCTCAGCAATGTCATGTTAGTGCTCAATAATAATGGGCACTGATAATTGGCAGATGTTAACAGACATGCTTATATTGCTTTAAAAGTCCCCAAAGGAAAATCTATTTCACTACTTTCATACAGAGCTTAGAAAAGGAGATTTATGACTTTGCAGTTTTACTAGTTTTACAGCAGATTGATTCTTGTTATTCTGTAACGTAAGCCTAAAATCCTTCTTTGCAGTGACAGGGGGATGGAGACAGGATCAGGCATGTGAGAAAAGGGATAAACCAAGAGGAAAAGTATTTCCCAACAGATCAATGGGCATAATCATATTCCCATCCCTCCCTCTGTGTTTTTTTTCTCCCTTGTCTTCTCTCTCTCTTACTGAATCCCCTCGTCTTGGGGCTCAGCTGCTTTCCTCTGTAGCCCATCTCATCCTGCACACAAATGTAGTTCAGTGTGTCAAGCACCACTGAAATATTAACACAGCAGCAAGCAGAAATATGTGCAAGAATTTGTAGCTTAGAGCCCCATCATGTAAGGGAGTGCTTTCTCCACATCTATATGTATGTGATAATATAGGTTAATGTAATCTCAAGAAAAGCTCAAAGTTTGTCACACAATTTGTCCCTAAATAATTTTCAAAAAAGCGTAATGACACTAAAGATGGCTGGTTTCTGGAGGATTCATTGTATTTCTGTAGCCATAGGATGTGCATCCCATCCCACTTTGACTCTTGACAATTTTTTAATTCTTTAAGGTCTTAAGGGATCTTTGAGTATGACTTAGAGTTGCAGGAAAGGAAAAGACAGGATAAATAAACCAAGACCAACACTGCCTTGCTTCCTTGTCTTCATCACAATTCATTACAATCAGGATGCAAAACATGGGCAAACACAGGAGGCAGACAGCATGGGTTTAAAAAAAAGAATTGTCTCAAAGGTAGCATAAAAACTATATAAAGCTTAACACTTGAAAATGTAGGAGCAACAACAGGTTGAAAGTGACCTACAAAGCCCCCAATCTAGATTAAAAAAATAAAAACATATTTTTTGGCTTTCCTGCTTTCATCTTCTTTTCCCTGATCACTGTCCAGAGATAATCAAAAGGAGTTCTAGTGGATGAATCATTCCCTGACATTTCAAAAAGCCTGTATATGATCAAATTTTGTCATTACACTCCCAATGTATCTGTGTACTTGGCAGAGCAGGCAGCTTGTGATCAAGTGCAGCTAATCTTTTGTCAGAAAAATGTTCCCTATTTGATGTCTTGCCCTAAAAGGCTTAAATCCTCCCATGTCCTTGGTCTGTTTTGTAAACAGATTGCAGTAAAGCTTTAGTCAGGTCACTGGACATTTCAGTGTTCATTTTAATTAAGTGTGTCTATTTGTGTTGTTTTATCTATTAACTGTTTAGCAGTCTTTTCTCTGTGTTGATTAAGAATTTGTGTTATTTTATTGCAGCACCTTATGTTGACTGCTGTATATTATATGCCCTCTATTCATTGTGATTCATACTTATTTGGCCTGGGTTTTTCAGCTGAACTAAATAAGCATTCAGCCATATTGCTGCTTGCCTGACCATGGAATCAGACTCTCCCTCTGGATATGAAGGACTGCGTTTACTGTAACCTATTTATTTTGCAATTACTCATTTGAATCCCTAAAGAAGTCCCATTTTGTAGAGTAAAAATGAAATGGGTTAATTAATTTATGTATGCAAATGAATCTGAATCCTGCCTCTGTAATGCAGAAAAAATGTGGAAATGAAAAGAAAAAGGATTAGGAAGAATTTGGAAATTCAGAGTGGCACAGAGCAGATCAAGCAAGTGACTGAATAAGGGAGACAGATGCACACACGAGCCTGTGTTGCACCGAAGCTCAGCATTGGTCGAAATTGCAGCAGAGCTTGTAGCATCCTTCTTCCCCCCATCCCTCGTTCTCTGCTCTACCTCACTCACTCACTCACTCGCTGTATCTCGTCTGCTGACTGAGGTATTGCTACAAGCTCAAAGCAGGGCAGCCTCCATGTGTGTGTGCATAAATCCTTCAGCTATTCTCCTCCTTGGATCCTTTTTCCATGGACTCTGACACTCTCTCCGAGGGTGAAAAGTTGTGGATATGCAGGTCAGAGTAAGATCATGGATCAGAGGGGAGTAGGAGACAATCAAGGAAACTGGGTCACTGGCAGGCTCTCCTGACTGATGTCTGTGTTGGACCTGGAGGAATGGGGTGCACCACCAGCACAGTTGTGTTCGATGGGCTACGCACTGTCCTAGAGAGGAACTGTAGTGGCTACATCTGCAAGGAGGCGGCTGAGCCCAATGGGCCGTCTGAGGCTGAGCGAGCGCTGAGTCGGAGAGAGTCGCGTGCATTGCCAACACCAAGAGTACTTAAGGTGTGTGTGTGTGTGTGTGCGCGCGCGCACTGTCACAATGTAGTAGCTGTGGTTTGGGTTTTTTTTTAAGAAAAAATGACAGTTATTTTTGTATTCATTTCTATTTTACCAGAAATGCACAAAAATAATATTTATATTATTGATTAAACTAAAATTTGAGTACCCCAAGGCCACAGTATTATCTTCATATTTCTTTATCTGTCTAGACATCCAACCCACAGAAAGATGTTCACCTTAATTTGGCATTAAACAGAAAAAAAACAGCGCATTAGCTTATTTTGAACCCTTACAAAATTCAACAGTGATTTCTGACAATTAATGTGATAATGGTCTTAGCTAAAATTGCATATTATAAACCAAGATCTCAGTGTGAATGCTTAAAGAACAATGGTTAAAGTCGCTGAATTTAGTGTAGAAACTCCATTCAGAGTAGTAGTATTTCTGTCCATTTAGACATCTACTAAAGCTCTGCTATTAAAAATGTAGGGATAAGACTGATGAATAGCTAACTGAAGTTAATGTAAAATTGAAAATATCTGTCAATTCTTCAATTAAAGTTGTTGAATCCAGAAAATGTTTGGCTTTTTTGCTTGATAAAGACAGTAATCAGTCACCATAATAATTTCAGCACTAGTTTAATTTTCTTACGTTTTGTCAGGGGACGTCATTCTATGAGTTGCTCTGTGAAGATGATAAATTCAGGACATGAATAAGACAAATGATTCAGATGGTACTAATGATTAAAATCTCCACATTGTAGCAAAACTAAGCCTAATTTTTGCGATATATATATATATATATATAATTAAAAAAAAATTATATATCATATATTATTCTTATTATAGATGCAGCTACATAGTAACAAACATTCTCTTTGGACTCGTGAATATGCATCCATGAACATTACCAGTATAAAAAGTAGGGCAGTAGGAGGGCTGACTGTTGCCTCTTGCTAAGCACTGTATGGGTTAAAGCCTCTGTAGGCAGGGATGGGGGTAAGGAGGGTAAGGAGGGACAGTAAGCTCTGTGTCTGCTGGAAATCAATCACCGCTCTTCATCTGTGCACCAGCGGGCTTGGCAGGGTTTCTGTTCCTCCGTACCAGCTTGTCTTCCCCTTCTCGTTTGTGTTTACTCACTACTGTGTGTGTGATGTCTCCTCTCAGCTGCTGGTTCATCAGATTCACAGCAGAGAGCTGAGTGACAGTGGCCCAGCTGAGAGCAGGGAATTAGGTCAAGGGCATGGTTACTTCTCTTGGCTCATGGATGGTCTTATCATCCAGCCGGGGTCAGTTAATCCTCCATCAGCGTCCATAGTCTTATAATCGATAGTTTGAACATGTCCTGGGAATGGTGTGGTTTGACGTATTTCTGTCCGAGTGCTGGTGAAGCTTTGAAACTGACACAATGCAATAAAAGGTGATGGCTTTGATTTGCCTACTACCTAGCTGAAAATATATTCTTAAAACAACACCAACCACTACAATAATTCTGACCATATTTGCATAAAACTGCACTTACTTCTACTATGTTATCAGTAATCCTAGGTAAATATGTAAAGTAGCTTTAAAACGCAGCTAAAAATCACTTGGCTTACATGCCAAGGAATTTATTTACACCAGCAAGGAGGCAAACTTTGATTTGTGTTTAGTTAAAAGGTAAACTGCTGCAGTCTGTTGCATTTTTGACCGGCTAATAACCTTACCATGCCGCCTTAGTTTCTTTATCAGTGTTGTCTGTTCACATGTTGTCTTTGTACAAAAAATATCTGAAACTGAACATTGTGTGGGGCACTTTGGGAACCGTTTGCACCTTTTTAATCCATTAAGCCTGGTTATAAAAAGACACAAACCACTATGTTTGCCCTTTTAATTCCATCTGATTGCAGCAGGTTATCACTTCTGGCCTTTTTAAACATAGTTGTTGTTAAGCCAAGCGTACATTCACTTACTTGCATACAATCACAGACAAAGCTGTCTGTGGGAAGCTGATGTGCAGTCATTACTCTGCCTGTTTTGGCTGTTTACTGCTCTGTTAATTCACTTGCTGATTACAACAGCTCTGCCTTTTCCTTCCCCATGAAAACTCTCATCTTATTCTCCTTCGAAGAAAAGTCGCTGATTTGAGATAATACCACAGCCCATATGCTGCTATTCAGTGGTCATGTTTCTGTTCTTGTTCCCTCAGAAAATCTTCATCATTCTTTCCTGTCACAGAGATTCCGTTTTTTGTTGTTGTTTTTTTAATTTCGGTTGATGCAGACAGAAACTGAAGCACTGGTGTGTCAATTCTCAGAGGAATCTTGTTGCAAAGAACGAAAGATTCGTGAAATCACATTGGTGAAAGATGATTGTACTTTTGTCCAAATATGTTTTTGGGAGTACTACTTTGAAGTTTAAAGCTGTGATGAGCTGCCAACTGGGTATAAGTTTATACATTCTTTGTGGTGGAGAGATGAAACAAAGTCTGCATGACATCACCCAGAAATAATTTGGATTAAATCAATGTAAAAGGTGCCATTACTAGACCTTTCTTTGATACCTGAAGGTTTTACAGATTACCACATTACCTACACAGCATGTTTAAGCATCACATTCCCAAGGATATTGGAAAAACAAGATCTGTCTCTTTGTAGTTTTCATGTTTAGCTGAATGGGTTTGTATTAAAAAACAGGATATTTGCACGTCTGTTTTTCTTGGTGATTGCTTCCGACTTTCGAGACATGTCCTCCTTACTTGTATTGTTGCTTTAAGGAGGGTTTCAGACGTCACAACACCAATGCATGCGTTAGAGTTTATGTTGCTCACTTGCTGACTGATGCATGGGAACATTATCTGCAGTACCAAAGACATTCTGGCAACAGTGGTTTGATTTTCCCACAGATATCAAAGCAGCTATATTCATATTCAATACTGTAGTTACATTTAAGGTCTGTTCATCAATAAAGCTGTCTCCAAGTTTTGATCACAGTCTCTAATAGCTTCAGATATAATAAGGATACACTGATTTATAACTGAGCACATTCCTGCAATGTAAAGTGAGACATTTTCATTTTCTACCTCTGCTGTATGAGACTCTTTGCCTCATGATTACATCCTGTTGTTTTCAGTCCCATTGTTTCCCACATCCTACTACTGTAATGTTATTAACAGAGAGTGCATACACAGCACAGCCTCTTTATTACCTCTGTGTTAATGTTCATTCTCAGTTCACTGTATGGAGAACTGACCAAAAAACTGAGCCTAGTGTGGTGGACGCTTGGGCTGTTGCCGTAGTGGGGTGGTGTGTTTTGTTGCATTCCAGGTTACACCCTGTTTTGCTTTGGCTCAGACAGTGCTTGCATCAAACCCTTGTTATGCAATTGAGTGGCCCAGTCATAGTCGTGTCCAGGATGGGGACCACAACTTGATATAAGTCATTACCCACGTCTTGATATATGCGAGCAATACTTTAATATTTTTAAAATTACTCTGATGTTGGTGATTACCTTGTTTTTTTTCTTTTAAAAAAGAAAGATGAAAATTGTAATATAACAAATAAAATGAAATGAGAAAAAAAGAACAAGAAATCCAAAACCAATGAAAGAGAGAGCACTGATGATTTTCCAGATGTCAATTTACAGTTTTGAAAAACTATAGTGAGTCACATCATGCAAAAACAACTTAATAAAATGTAATTTATATTCTGTACAATCATATATAAATGGATTACAGCATTTGAGTCTTGTGCAAGATGAAGTGGCATTTAAATGTGGATTTTAATGAATTTCTGCTGGTTTCTCCTTCCAGTTCTCTCATAAAATGGCTGAATAATGATGCAAAACTAAACCAAACTAAATTCCTAAATGGCTCCAGAGGATAAAAGAAAAGCCACATAATGAGTTATAGCTCAAAAGTGACATTTTGTTTGTTTTCAGTTCTGGCCAACAATTCTTGATCTGATCATTAATTCCAATTATCACATTTTTGATGTGACTTTTTCCCAGAGCATTCATTTCACAGGTACAGCACAAAAGTGTGTAGTCACCAATTATTTTTATACATTTATGGTGTCAATTTAGTTGCACTGACAGGAGCACATATTACTGTAAATTGCATTTCATCAGGATATACTTCCCAAAATATCCTTTCAGTGTTCTTCTGGCAACTTCAGTGTGTGTTCTGCTACTAAAAAGCCTCAGCAGGCCTTCCTGCTTGGACCCAAGTGCCAGATTGCCCCACAGAAATATGTTTGTAATCGTTTCCATGGAATATGATTTATGCATCAAGCCAAAAAATGTGAGTACCCTTCCACACCAACATGTCTTCAATAAGTCATATTGCTGCAGATATGAGGTGCCTAGGAGCTCACAAAGTCAAGCATCTTGTACTAATAATGTGGCATTACTCTTCTTGACTATGTCAGTGTGTGTTTAACTGCAGCAGAATGAATAATCATACAAAATTATATTTACATTAAAAATGGTGTGTCTGCTGTTGCTGCAGATTTTAGATAGACAAAATGGCTCAGTCGATTAAATTGTGAGTGTGTGATACAGTGAAGCTTTTTTTACTGGCACCATGGACTGCAGTTAGTGGAGGAAGAGGAGTACATTGCACTTTAGAGGGTAACTAAACAGGTCCTGTTCTTCTGATAAACATCTAACGAAACACAGTTCATGTGATTGTTAATATCCTGATGTACTTTTCATTACCTTGTTTTTCATTTTCTGGAAAGCACTTTTCACTTATGTACAATATTTACTTTTGAAACATCAGTTCTTAAACCCTCCTGAGTGAACTAAGGTGATACATGCTGTAAAGCCCCTGTCACACCATGACGATTTAACAAGCGTATGCTGGCGTAGGAAAAAACTGCAAGTACGTTAAATACGTTCTAGGGAAGCTTTGTATGTGTTAAGAGAACGCATAATTATGCTGATCTACAAGGTAGTACGGCAAGGTTGCAGGAAAGTTTTGCGCCTCTGACGATTGCTCGCGTATGGCTCTTACGTCTCGCATACGAGGACCATATGTTGCAGGTACTTAATGCAATCAGGGACTCACATTACTCATGCCAAAATACGTGGAGGTACCCACAACATATTAATAACTATGTGTAACATATTTTTAACCTATGTGTAACATATATCAAACATACCTCCAATGCGTATTGCCGTTTGTAGAATTATTTGACGTGATCCAGTCGAACTGAACATGTTTCCCACACGGCTGCCGAATAATTGCGTATGTGGTGCGTTTAAGGGGAGCAGTACAAATGGGTTTCAAGTTGTGAATAAGTTTGTTAAATCATCATGGTGTGACAGGGGCTTAAGATACCTTTGTTCAGCAGATGCGTAGAATTGGCAGAGGCATAGTTCTGTACCAAAGGGCAGCTCACGTCAAGGGCTACACCGACAGCTCCTCTGTCAACTTTCATTAATCTCTCCAAACACCTTGTTAATATGCACCAGACAGAGGTCAACTGGTGTTTTGCCATTGTAGGTTTTTCCTCGCAGTAGTGTATTACCAGAGAGCTGCCCTTAAGTGTTTAGGTAAGGGTAAAGTAGGGCAAAGGTCAACATAAAGCGTAACTTTACCTAAGAAAATATACTACACCATACTACTCTTGTGCACTTGAAAACACAAATAGAAAAAGAGTACTGTAAAAGTGTCTGTAACACCTGATAATGCCAAGTTCTGTGTCTTTCCTCATATCTAAAGTTCAGAACTTTGAAATATTCAGTTTAAATGACAAGGCCCCGGTGGCTCTGGTAAAAGAGAAATGGCAAATTCTCCCATTTCAGAATTGATTATTGAAGTAGTTGTTGATTATCTTCAGTCCAGTAAATGTTTCTGATCTAAGTGTACTTACAATTAATTGAATTTAACTAACTCTTTTTAAACTGAAAAAAACAGAAACTCTAGTCCTAGCTCTGTTCTTCTTATTGATGCTTTTATGTCTATATGTTTATATGTTGCACCAGGTCCCAGAGAAACGCTATCTCATTTCACTATGTTCTGCGTCAGCTATATGTGGTTGAAATGAATCTCGAATCTTTACAGTAATTTTACTGCTTAGTCACCTAATGTCACATGTTGGTGCTTGTTATGATAGTGATCCTAACCAACGTCTAGATGATAATTTTATACATAATATATGTTCTACATAAATTTGCTTTGTTTAAATGTTGATTGAGAAATTGATTAAAATCACTGTATTCCACCAGCCATTATTTCAGCTGTTTGGGGAAAGCTAACTAAAGCACTGTGCTCTTCATGGGCATGGTACAGTATAATGAACTTTAATTTCATAAGGAAAAGTTATAGCAAAAACTTGCCTATTGAGTGTTTAATATCCTGATATTGATTTAGACCAAATTATCAATACCAGCTGGGGGCGTGTAATCCTGTGAGGTGAGCAGCTACCCTCCCTCTTTCTCTTTAACCTGAGACACAGGCTTGAAAACACCCTCCCCTGTGGTGGCCCACCAAAGGAATCTGGAGGTCGGGCCCACTCCTGGGTGGGTTGACTGGGACTGTTTCATGTTGGAATGCCCCTCAAGCAGTTGCATCAACATGCAGCAAGACAGAAGCTGGATCTAATTGCATGTCTGTGATTAGAGCCACTGTCTTAGCTACAACATGCAGTGGAAGCAAGCCAGCAATAAAAAGTGACTAATAACTCTGTGATTTTGACTGACGTAGAGTTGAATCATATTCTGCTCAGTATTTGGTTTTCAAGAGGTGTTAAAGGTTTGTAAATCTTGCACCTCCTGTAATCTGATGGGTGCAGTCTGGGAGCTCATCCGTGATCCTCAGATGTAAAATTGGTGCTAATTATTTTACAGCTGACTAGTTTGTGGGTGTATTCATACTGTTCCATAGATCCCTAGGTGGTTTCTTTGAATAGAGCATGTTGTTTGAGTCTCTGAGTTTATTGCTAAATATGAAACTAGCTCTTATTTCAGCTGTCCCACATAAGGCGTGGACAGTCCCTGACCAGACTGTAATTCTTGAGGAATGTGCATCTTTTGTTTTCATTGTTAACCCTGTATTGCTTTTCAGGTGGATAGTGTGGGGTCATATAGCACCACTGTGGGTAAGAGGGTGTTGAACTACACCAGGCAGCACAGCTGAGTGTAGGAGGGGCCATCTCCTCAGCCTGGGTGTGAGTCCACTGCATTCAGTCAGAGCACTCTTGGCTTGGATTGAGCTAGGGTCTGAGAGGGAGAAATACAGACTATTTCCAGTGCAAAGATTTTTCTCCACCTGATATGCTGGCTTTCAACTGGTCTTTGAGATCTGGCTTGGAAATATCTTACCACGGCTTTTAACAATGCAAGGAAGGGCTGGTAAAGCTCCAAAGAAGGAGCTAGTCATTGAGAGTCCACAGCAGTACAAGAAGTTGGCTGCAGCTGAGGCTGCGGTAGAGCCGGTGCCACAGGTGGTGGTAAGTCATTCAAGTGATTCACTCAGAGAAATGAGAGATTTTGGTTTGTTTAAAAATCAGTGTTGGCACCTCAAAAATGTTCTAATCTACAAGAAAGTCAGTCCTGTAAAGGTTAACCACAGCCATAAAGTTCCGAAGCAGGTGTCATGTGAGCGTTGGTGCTGGTTCACTCTTTCACCTCTCCTCTTATATACAGTTCCAACTCGCACTCAAAATTTGCTGTGTTAGCGCAACCAAAGAAGAACGTTGAACCTTACTAGTGCTTTACTACCTGGACAAATGCATCAAACAGATTTCACAACTTTGTTCTTAAAGATTGCTTTGGCTCGTAAAATATTTTATTTGGCTCAGAAGTCAATGCACATGACAGTGATAGTTTCCTGTCCTGTGAAGAAGGTGTCCAGTGGTCAGGTCTCTGCAGAGTCATCCAAACAGTCAGTGGCAAGATAGAGAGGCACTACACAGCACCATTGTTTCAGCCTGTGTGAGGGTGCAGTGATGTGGAGGAGTGAGAGCTGCAGCTAAACAGCTGCCTGATCACTGTAGAGAGGGAGTGGAATAGATGGATTCATCAATGTCTGTTTTCTGTTCTAGCAGGGATGACTGACTGACTGTTGACTTAAGCGTACAGGTGGTGAACATAGTTTGTGTTTTTCTGATCTGATATAACGTTTATATGTTAAATGGAGTTTCAGTATTTTCTGACGGACAGTGAAATTTTACTGTTACTACAGAAGATTTGCTCAACAAGTGGTTTTAAATACTTTCTCAAAGGGCTAGGTTCAAAGCCAAACAATGTAAAGTCAGGGCTATGGTCAGCACTGTGGGTTGAAAGAATGACAGAGCTTTTGCTTATGAGTGTTCATTTTCTTACTCGGTGCTGAGTGCACTGTGTGGTTGACCACTTTGAGCCACTGACAAAGCAATGTGGAGGAGTCCAGAGGAGTTTAGAGGGAATCAGCGGCAATTGAGTGGGTTCAGAAATCTATTACTGGTGAGAAAAGGGCACCATCTCTAAAGTGTGGTCAAATCTTTCAGCAGCTGCTTAATTTGAATATCACTATTGCTAAGCCTTTAGTTTGGGTTTGGTTTGGGTTTGATCAAGTGTTTCTGGGAGGCTCTTTTTTTTTTTTTTGCATCTTTCTGCTGTTGTTTTTGTGTGAGAAGGATCACTGTTCTAAGGCTGCTCAGGCGTCACCTTTTTCTCTTCTGACAGATGAAACCTTCCAAGTTTCAAAGTTATGGGATAACCGGCTTATCAAAGGGACCTGTATTCATGATCCCAGCACTAGTACACAGGAGTGCTAGATGGAAATCACTAATTAAATTAAATATTAGCTGTTTGAATGATTAAATCAATCAATCAATAACTAAATAATATTTTTTTTAGTTCCAAAATACCCTACATATGAAGGCTTTGCACCTTTGTAGATTCACTGTGACCTGGAAATTGTAATGCACATGTAATGAGACATATGGTTGGCACTGGACTTGTTTCCTGCTTTTCTCTTGCTTTATAAATAGATCTTTCATTAAATGTGAGCATTTTCAGAATGTGCTTTTACTTTTTTTCACTAAAAGAAATGGAAAATTTAGTTTTTGTGTTTTCATAAGTTATTATGCATTGATTTTACTGGTCCAGCGTACTTAAGATCAAATGAGCTTAAAACATCTGCTCCATAGTGTGCCTTGCAAAATATTTTTAGTAATTCTCCTGGTTGAGCCATGTCTGATTCATTTTGTTGTTGTTGTTGTTGTTGTTTACCCTCAGGTCATTGCTTAATAATGACAGTGTAGGTGTGTTTGCTTGATGCTCTTAAGACTTTGGTATCTGGTAAAGACTGTGATTGTTTAGAGATTTTAGGCCTTGGATTAAGCAAGGCATGCAATGATTACCTTATCTTTCATGAATTCTTCCTTGGCTTAGCTGTCCAACATGCAGAAATCTGTGTATCCATCTCTTTATCTCTCCCAAGGGAAGACAGTTTGTAGAGGTATTAAAGCATATGACTGTAACTACGTGTTTAGTCAAATCAAGTCAAACTCATTTATATAGCACATTTTAAAAAAACCTCAGTTGATCAAAGTGGTTTACATCAGTTAAAAAGGAAACTAAAATAAAGCTGTAGATAACAAGTTGTCTGATAATGTCACAACCTGCTTCAGCTGACAGACGTGGTGGCACCATCTCTTCTCTCCTATTCCCTCCGTGTCCTTGAAACTGACACAAGGTCCTGCCCCCTCTGTCCTCATTCAGTTCTGCTATAAACAAAGGTACTAGCAATATGGATTCAAGCAGGACCCCCCCCTTCTCTGAGATCATGCTAGGATTATTGGTCCCATATGTAGAAGAAATGAGTGAGTCGTGCTGTCGCTCAGCCCTGAAGTCTGCTGATCTGTCACTGTTCATTTTTCACTTCGCTGTCTCTGTGGCTGTTAGATTTATCTTCCCATCCCAACAGCTGAAAGTGTTGACAGCTTGCTTTCTGTCTGGTGGCCACTGTATCTTACTGTTGCAAGCTTTCTCCAGCTACAGCCTTGGGTGTTTAGTGGGTCAGTACACTAACAATACACACACTCCATAGATGTACCAAAATCCAAAATCTGCTCAAGAGTCAACTACAAAACAATAGATCGGTTGCATACTGATTTGTCATTATGGATTCTTGACACTAAAAGTTGGATTTTTTTTGTGCTGTAGAGAATAATTGTATTGTATGAAGATGGAGTGTGGTGTGATTTGTTTCTCATGTTTGCGCTCGTAAAGAGATAAGCTCGTTGAGACCTTCCCGTGCTTAAAGCGGATGCATTTTCTCTGGGCAGATGGAGCCCTGATTGACTTGTCACTGTGTATCTAACAGACAGCATGTCTCCTTATACCCAATTTGACAACACAGCTGGATTAATCAAAGTCATTGCAGAGCTTGTTCTGTTCACTGTATGAGCTCTTCTCCTGCATATGGTTATTTAGAATACTTCACTGTTAGTTGTGGCTACCCCTAACGGGAGCAGCCGAAAGAAAAAGAAGACCGTTAGTTGTGGCTTGTCTATTTTTTGTATTTTCTTGCTTATTCAGCAAGATTATTGTGGATGATCTTGCTGAAAAGTCGGAGCAGCATCATTCAGGTTAACCAAAGACCATCCAAAGTGCCACACATCAAACTTCCTTTAAGTCTGAAAGTCTTTTCTTTGCTACTGAATGTACTTGTGCATGCTAGTCTTTTTTTAATTCTGTGCCACAAATGATTATTCAGTAGTTTGCTAGCTGTAAGGCTGTATCTGTGGAAACAAAAATTGTGACGTTTAATTCTTTCCCCCTTTCATTAATGTCTTTAAAATACATTTATACCTTTCATCAAGTTTAGTTTGCATTTGGTGAAAGTTAAGTGACGAAGGTCAGAAAACTGAAGAATACACTGAAGAATTATTGTTGAGCATTTAGTGTCTCACTAAGAAAAGGGAAAACTGTAATGGCCAAGGCAAAGGGCTTAAGGCACCAACAGTAGTTTTATTATACCTGATTTATGTCAAACCAGACGTGTTTGTTGTATGCCATTTTTCATCTCTTTAATCTCTTAACCAAATCTATCTGTTCCAATAAAATCATGAATGGCAGATAAAGCACATTTGCCATTTGTTTACTTCCTCCTTAAATCTATGCTTATGCCTTTATGTTACTTGCAGCAGTGGAATTAAGAGTATTAGTGAACTTTAGTTTTTAATGCATTCCTAACAGTGTTTCATCCATGTGTTCTAGGTAAAACCAAAGGTGATAGAGCCACTCGACTATGAAAATGTGCTGGTGCAAAGGAAGACACAGATCCTTAGTGATGTCCTCAGAGACATGCTGCAGTTCCCCCTTGAGGACTTCGAGGTGAGTTTTGTGCATTTTCATGTATACTCAAAGAACTGGTACAAACGCCTTGCTATATTAAATGCGGTTCTGGGATTAAATTAATGAAAAATTAACTATGACACTATTATACTCTGCCTATGAAAGTAATGCAAAGTGAGTGGTGGTGTGTACCTTAAGTGCTTTGGCTTCTGTTGTAGCTACGCACTGCTGGTGGAAAGACAGGCATCAGGTAGACAAAGGAATTAAACTTCACTAATGTGTACTACTGTTAACGATACACAATGAAATCATTTACTGTTATCTATACAATGTTAATATTTACTTATCCACATGCATATTTGCTTTGTTGTGTTTGTTTGGACTCTTTTTTTTTTTTTCTCCTTTTGCCCAGGTGTGGCCACTATTGTGAACATGGGTGTAGCCACTGACAAAGGCTTTCCTTTTGTTTATATCCTTCTGTGCTGTAGCAAAAGATGGGTCAGGGGCCATCTGTTTAATTGGCTCATTGTGTGTCCTATGTTGTGACAGAGCAAGCGTTATCTCCAGCCACACTGTGCAGGATGTAAGTTCCCTCACACTTTCCACACTGCGGCTGGAAAATCTAAAGTGGAAATCTGGCTCAGAGTTGGTCCTTCAGGAAATGAGACTTCTTTGAAGGATGTCAGTATATCCTCAGATCTAACCCTACCACTTTGTCTCACTTTGCTTTCGAAGCTTTATAGAATCTGGTCTTTTAATATAACACTAATCCTTCCCGTAAGAGAAGTCTTTTTCTTAACCGTGATAATTTTAACATTCTTTGTCTGATTTTGGAGAGTAGCATTACTGTTCAATAGGGATGTTAACGTGTGCAGTCATCAGGATGTAGAGGTCATTCAAATTGTTGAGACTTCTGCAAGCCCTGTGATCCAAACAGTTACCGTTAGAAATGTATTTGTGTCGACATACTCCCATTCCTGTAACAGAAACTGTATTGGAACATTTTGGAATGTTTTGATGTCAGCAACTGAATGCAAGTCAGGTTAGTGCATTTTTATTGACAGTATACCAGCACCTGTGGATCTTAACTAATAGAGTAGGAATTAATAAGCAATGAAAAAATGTTTTATGCATTTCTCTACTGTACCAAGACTTAATCAAATCTGGACTCCAAAACTAATGTACATGCCAAATTGCAAATTTTGAGGATGACATGCTTTTGATGCCCAACTCCCATCGCCACCTCCGCTGTGACACAAGTCTCTCATAGTTTATAGTGCAGCTGTAAATGACAACAGGCTGTTATAACTCTACTTTACTCTTTTGAATATTGGTGCAAAATGTCCCAAAGATGACATTTTAAGTCATTAGCATACAATTTAAACTCACCAGCCATTTCATTAGCTACAGCTTGCTAGTACTGGGTTAGATCCCTTTTGCTGCCTTAATTCTTCATGGCATCATTTCAACAAGGTGCTGGAAGAATTCCTGGGGGATTTGGTTCATTTTTACCATGATTGCATCAGACAGTTGCTACACATTTGTCCACTGTGCATCTGTGATGCAAATCTAATGTTTGCTGCATGCCAAGGGTCCTCTATTAGACTGAGAAATGGTGACTGTGGAGGACATTTGAGTACAGTGAATGACATTTTCAAGAAACCAGTTCAAGATGATTCGAGCTTTGTGACATGGTGCGTTATCCTGCTGGAATCAGCCATCAGAAGATGAGTCCACTGTTGTCATAAAGAGGTGGAGATGGTCAGCAACAATATTTAATCAACATTTAATCAATGTTCAATTGGTACTATAGGGCCCAAAGTGTGCCAAGAATATATTCCCCACACATTACTCCACCATCAGTGGCCTGAACCATTGATTCAAGGTAGGATGGATCTATGCTTTCATGGGTTTTTTTGCTTCAGATTCTAACCCTACCTTGTGAAATCAAGACTCGTCAGACCACGCATTGTTTTCCAATCTTATATTGTCCATTTGGTGAGCCTGTGCAAATTGTAGCCTGTGTGAACTGTAGCTTTAGTTTTCTGTTCTTGGCTGACAGGAGTGGTACCCAGTGTGCTCTTCTGCTGCTATAGCCCTTGTGCTTCAAGGTTCAACAAGTTGTGTGTTCAGAGATGCTTTTCTGTATACCTTGGTGGTGGTTATTTGAGTTAATTTTTCCTTCCTATAAGCTCAAAGCAGTCTGACCATTATCCTCTGACTTCAGGCATCAACTGCTGCTCACATGATATTTTCACTTTTTGTGGACCATTATCTGGAGATGCCAGAGATGGTTGTGCTCAAAAATCCCAGTTTCTGAAATACTCAGACCAGCCCATCTGGTGCTGCCAATCATGTTGCATTCAGAGTCCCTTAAATGACCTTTCCTCCCCATTCTGATTCTCAGTTTGAACTTCAGCAGGTCTTCTTGATGATGTGTACATGCCTAAATGCACTGAGTTGTTGCCATGAGACAGGCTGATTAGATAATGCACCTCTGTCTACTCCCTTGTATTTTCCCCAAGCAGATTAGATGTTTGCATTAAAGAGCAGTTGAACAGTTATACCTAATGAAGTGGCTGGTGAATCTAGGTCTCTCATAGGCAGTTTTATTGTTTAACTGTCAATTGCATCAGTCATCTCTACTTTCTACTTTCAAATATCAGTGCCAAATGGCCTAAAGATGACATTTTCAGTCATTAACATCCAATTTATAATACAACTTTTTGAAACCAATATACTGTCATACTTAGGAATAATAATATACCCTCTGCTGCTCTCTTGTATTCTCAACAATGGATTAATCCACATTGGTAATTTGGCAGAGGTTTTACGCTGGATGCCCTTCCAAAATAGTTTAAGCTACCAAAACAGCAATATTTACACCATGTTTGTCAGAGCAAGTATGAGTTTTGTGTAAAGGATGCTGTATTATTGCAAACTGCAGGGCTCCTACAGGCTTGTTTTTCAAACTTTGCAGTGAAATACATAATTTAATGTAGAAATCTGTGTAACAAAATGCACATGCTTTGTGTGGCTTTTTAAAGCAACAGTGTCAATACAGGAATATTAATAGTAGTTTAGTTATGGCTTCATAATGTGTATTTTATAAGGATATGCTAATAAGCCATGTACTCACATTACTTTTACTGGTTAACCATGAGTAGCTGTGAATGTCTGGGTAATGTGTGCAGCATTGTTAAAGTGAAGAGGAAATGCATCAGAATAAGATTTTATTTTTTGTTTATGATCCAGTCATGATTAAGTCATCATGCTTTAGTAAAAAAAAGATTTCTTTTCCATTTCTTCTTACAAATTCCCACTGAAATAACACAAAAACCACAGCCCAAAAATGTAGCTATGAAACAAAACTCTGGATCTGGAAAATCATTACAACTATGATGATTTTATAACACTTTTAGCAAAAATTTCTCTTTTGAAATGCCTAATAAGGCAAAATGTTTGACAACAATTATAGAGAGCTTGATTTATACTATATGGGATGGTCTTGCTAAGTAAAATCCCCACAAACCTGGTTAAGTTGCTGCATCCTCTGTCACTGGTTTGTACAGTCTCTCTTTAATAAGTATAGTGATGGCTTTAATTGTTAAAATTAAAGGAGCAGGTTGCTTAGTGTTTCTGAGTTTGGGAGTGAAGCTGGATAAAGAAGTGGTTGTTACAGTTTGAAAAACCTGGCAGCTGGGTGCTTACTGACAGCAGGGCAGCCTTGACTCTTTACTTCTCTTATATCATGTTCTTCTGGCCTGCTGGTATGAACATAACATACCAGCTTCACGCTCAAACAGTACGTTGTCAGGGCTTGACAGGTGATTCTGAGTAGGGGGGGGGAAACACAAGAGGCACAGTGATTGAGCTTAACATCTGTTTCTGCCTGTTCAGACAAGGTTGTAAACAGCTTTCAGTATTTGTGTTAGTAGGAAGAGGTATGGTGTGTGTGTGTGTGTGTGTGTGTGTGTGTGTGTGTGTGTGTGTGTGTGTGTGTTATTCAGGGACCTCAATCTGAATAAAGACAATGCTAAGTATAAAGTGATAGCAGGTCATAAGTCAAGGCTGATAAAGGCAGAAAGAGCTCCTTTGTGTCTGAGTTATTTCTGTATAAATCTTGTTTTTGTCAGTTTCTCAGTATTGGAGGTCCAATACCTCCAATACCTCCAGCTCATGACATCAAAAGTCATGAGCTGTTCTTCTATGAGGCAATGTTTATATCATCTCCATCTGCTTTTGCTCAAGATACTGTTGGCATAGTGGAGCAGTGGGTTGGTCTCTCTCTGTGAGGTTTCTGGAGAAATTAGTCCAGAATTACTAGAATAGGAGTCTTCCTTTCCTTTCTCCTCAATTTGTGATCTTCATCTTAGCCCCCTTAGATCAGAG
>VUQH01036549.1:0-14561 GCA_015106775.1 Etroplus canarensis | reverse complement strand
TCTTTGGTTCTGGTTCGTTTTTTTTTTTTTTTTTTCCCCCACTGTCGACCAATTTGCTGAAAACACCCAAACCAAGGCATTAGTTAGTTCTGGAAGTACATTTTGACTTCCATACCATGTTTACTGGACAACTTAGCTACTATTTTTTCTGCTAAAGATGTGACTCTGAAAACACAAACAACCAAAGGGCACATCTCACTCATTGTCAGTTTCATGGTAAATAGAACCATAATTTAAAAAATGAACAAAATGTATGAAATAGGAGCGTAAAGATTATAATCACCCCTAAAGGAAACCTGGCTAGCAGCCAGGAAAGGGAGACTTAATGTTCACCATTAAGAGTTTGGTATGGAATTCGTTATCGTTGACACATAGTCAGCACTCGGTCTAACACCAAATGCAAATTTATAGAGGCTAAGAGGGAGGCAAAGAGAACGATATGTTTATTTTATTTCTAAACTGTTCTTGTGATTCCTGCATTCCCTATTTTCCTTAATTGCTGTTTTTTTCTGTTAGGTATTGTCAGGTTTTAGTATTAGAATTGCATTTGACTGATTATCATCAATCTTCTTTTTAATGAAGTTTGATGAACTGCTCAGTTAATAATTGTGTTTAGGTTTGACTCTTGCTTTCAATCGTATGGATGCTCCAATTTATCTTATTTTTCTAATCAAAGTTAATCCTCTTAAAAACTGAAGGAGACATTGTTTATTGCTGCGATTTACTCAGAGGAAGATTCAAGTGGCCATCAGCTTTTACACCGTTTGAGTTTTCTGTTCAGCCATCTTTAATACCTTTTTTCACAGAAAAATAGTTTTATTTAAGTTTTCTTTGAGGTACATATTCTGTTATGGTCATAAAGGCATTAGGTATACCATGTTCATGCTGGTTTCACAGGAGTTCCACTTGAGTCTCCAACTCCAAGTTCTTATTACAACTGGGAAACTAATTTTCTGGAGGCTCAGTCATATCCAATATAGCGTGCGCCAAAGCAGGGTTTTCCTGGCTCAGAATGGACTTTTGTGGATTGACTACCTCAGTGCTTTACTTCAGCCATCGAATGCAAAAAGGCATTAAACGCACAGACTTTATTTTGTCAGTGCATCGTAAATTAAACTCTTACATTGTAATCAAACAATAGTCAGTGATATGAAGGCTCACAGGTTGTTAAAATAGCTTTCACATATCTGCCAAGCATCTAATAAGATGTGAAAATTGCTTTGATTGACCTGTTAGCTCTTTTGTTTTAAGCATATTGGTGTGCTGATGTTTGCATTTAGCTCTAAAATTTACAACATTACAGAGCAACAAAGGTTACTGTTGGCTTTTAGTCTTCTTGAAATGTAATTTTAGGCTTTTACATTGTTTAGACTACAAGGTCTTGATTTTTTTCTTCTGTGCTGTCTGGCTACAGACTGAACCTGTTGGTGTGTAGGCAGTGGACCTGAATGATGTGGACAGGCATCCCACAGTGCCTCTGACTTGCTTGCTTGCTGCTTGTATGCTTTTAACCCTAGATAAACTTTGGTGATTTCCTGTTCACAAGGACATTCAGGGCCCTTTTTTTCAGGTGAAACTGCACCCTATATTACTGGGACTAAATGTTTCCACTTGACACGTTTCCCACATTTTGTTTTGATTTCAGTTTTGCTTTGTGGTCTTCTGTAATCCCACACTTGTGGTTTTTTTTGCTGATTTAAGTATTTGCTTTGTTTAACAGATTTCAACTTTGAGGCGACAAGGGAGAACCCTGTACCCCACAGTGCCTGAAAATGCAGAGAGGGAGGCCCAGAGTCTGTTTGTCCAAGAGGTGGGCTTTTTAAAACATCTTGTTTGAATACATTTTTCTCAGTGTGAGCAGCGGGGAGCCTACAGACAGACACTGTTTTCTCCTGATGTTAGAATAAAATAATTTTATTCAGAATAATCATGGGCAGTAATCCTAAAAAATGAACCACTGACAGTATTTAGTAGTTGAATCAGCATTAAGATCATGTACAGTCAATTAAATCATAATTACAGTGACAGACTACTTTTCTGCTTGTCAACATTAATGCTCAAAAGGACTTATAAAGTACAACAATTCATTTGCAAAACAAATTATTCTGTTATTTATAAGCCAATAATTACTTTATAAATTATTAGAAATGTATACACATCTTTTTATTTAAAAAAGTTCCAAAGGAAGTGCTCGCCAAAGTATATCGATTTATAAACTGCAGAGATGCACTACAGTGACACTAATTTAACTCATTACAAAATTTATGACCTAATATTAGCAGCAATGTACTCAGCATGTCATAGCTCATCAGGAAATCAGTTTCAGCTAAATGGTGCCTCTATCTAGATTCGTGGAGCCTCATTATAGCTCTTCATTGGAGGCATCAGGTCTATTTTTGCTGTTTGCTCAGTAATATATGTTTATGCCAGAAGACGCTGAAAGGAAGTGCCATTAATTTTTATAAGGCTATAAAACTTCAAGTCACTTTCTGTCAGTTGTTATGGAGATGTTTCTCAGTGCTGAGCCTTGATTATACTGCTACTGAATGGTTCAACTTTGCTTTTAAGTTCATTTTGGGGTTTTTTCATTATGTAAACATTATTTTAAAACAATCACATGGAAGTTCTCTACTCATATCCTTGTATTGATGTAGTGCAGCATTAATTAAAATATAATTATGAGTAACTTATCGTTATTGCTGATTAAAATGATGGATTATAAACATCCAGCCCAGAGAAATTGCTCTTGCTGTTTTTTTAAACCAGACACTAGCTGACTGCCGACAGTTCGCCTTCCAGGTCAAAGGTTGGTGTTCAGAGCATCTTGCCTGAAGTCAAGATATGGACACCCAAGTTAAATGTTGTGTGACATCACCAGGACAGCTGTGGAGATTAGCCCAGTGAGAGCCTCTCTGTTTCCGATTCGTCTCCTGATCAGGTTGTATTTCATCTCCCTGCAGGAGCACTTCTTGTAAACGGCATGTGTTTCTGTAGAACAGATACCAGTGAGCTGCTCCTATCACTGACTCTAACAATGAACAGATGTCTTCTTTCCAAGTAGAGGAGGACAGACATTAACTCCCAGTTTGTGTTGGTGGATTTTGGACTGTGGTGGAGTCACTGTACACTCTGTTATTTCTCAAGGAGAACCTTTAATTGTTGCGTAAAACAAATATTTAAGAAGTTTTCACGGCTTTGTTTTATTTTCTCATTTTAATAAGAACTTTTTTCACTTGTCAACGTGAGACTTGAAGGTTACAAGACTCTGGAGGCGGAGATACAGTCATGTTAGAAAAAGCTATAGAATGAAGTACGCCCTTACTGCTTCCATAGGAATTATGAACTTAAGTAGCAGTTGGGCTCTGCTTATCAGATGCACTTGATTAACTAATCATCAGCGAATGCGACCACTGCTTTAAAAGCCAAAGTTTTGACACTTTGCTGGTCTGGAACATTAATGTGTGTTAACAGATTGCCAAAGAGGAAAGGCATCAGCACTGATCTCAGAGAAGCAATTGTTTCTGCTCATCAATATGGAAAGAGTTATAAGGTTGTTTCCAAACAATTTGAAGTCTACCAATCTACAGTGAAAAAGATCATTCACAAGTGGAAATCATTCAAAACCGTTGCCAGTCCTTCCAGGAGGGGGTGTCCCAGCAAATTCATCCCAAGATTAGACTGGGCAATGCTCAGAGAAATTGCAAGAAACCCAAGCAATACATCTCAGACTCTGCAGGCCTCAGCTGGCATGTTAAACATTAAAGTTAAGGACTGCAATTAGAAAAAGACTGAACAAATATGGCTTGCTTGGAAGGGTTGCAGGAAGAAAGCCTCTTCTCTGTTAAAAAAAAAACAAAAAAAAAAAACGTGGCAGCACAGCTTAGGTTTGTAAAGTTGCATCTGAACACCCAACAAGACTTTAAGAACAATGTAATTTGGATTGACAAGACTAAAGTGGGTATGTTTGGCCATTATGCACAGCTCCACGCTTGGTAAAAACCAAACGCGGCACGTGACATATGAGCACAAACGCTTCATATCAACTGTCAAGTTAAGTGAAGGTGAGAAAATAAGCCAGTTTCACAGTTTTCGGATTCCCTTAACCAAATGCTTATATTCCTTTATCTGCATACATCTGAATATATACTTGTGTTCTATAGGATGGAGAGACATTAAGAGATGGTTGAACACCAGGTTTTCTAGCTAAAACATGGTGTTCATTTGCTACTAAATTGCTGCTGTGCTGTGTTAACATAATGCTGCAATAGTCTGTATTTCTTTTGTCTCCTCAGTGCATTAAGACCTACAAGTCTGACTGGTATGTGGTCAACTACAAATATGAGGACTATTCTGGGGACTTTCGACAGCTTCCAATGTAAGTCTGTAGTTAAAATCCTTAGCTCTACTGTACACTATATCCATAGAGGTAATTTGGTAGTGTGCAAGCACGTTGTTACAATAGGCCAGTCAAAAACCCTACTCTATACTTCACGAGTGCCAGAGATTTTAAACTAAAATAACATTTTAAACATGCAGTCATGCAGGTTTTTGTATTTTCTAGTCACACAGACAAGCTGCCACCTATTATGTTTCCTTTGTCTGACAAAATGTTGCCATGACTTAATGACAAGGAAACACAGCTTACAAATAACACACATTGCCGTGCAAAACAGTGTTTCCTCTTTATGGGGCACTGGATAATTCCTGAATGCAGCCAATGGGAAACCACCTTCATTGTTTAGAGACTGTCATCGATTCCAGCTTCCACTGTACAGAATATCTGTTTTACTGTCACTGTGTTGAAATATATGAGCTGACAATGACCTTGATAATACAACTGCTGCCAAATGTTTTGTCACTTTATTGAATCTGGGGAAGTTGAAACAATACAGCATGACGTAGGGTTGCCTGTTTAAAACTGAATACTATTTTCAGGTAAAGTGATTTGTACCATTGGTACATGCTCAGTTTCCAGCAAGCGGTGTGCACCTTAATGTTTCTATGAGCAAGTGCTGCTTTTCAGAATACCAGGAAATTGCAGTTGACAGTGTTTTTTTTAATTGTGTTGCCTTATACTGCTATACTTATACTGTACTTGTTTTTACAGCAAAGTGTCCAGGCCTGATAAATTGGCTGTCCATGTATTTGAAGTAGATGAGGATGTCGACAAAGACGAGGTGAGTCCTTTGTCAGAAAATATGGAGAGTGCGAAGAACCAACCATCAAGATAATCCTGCAAATTCTTACAAAACGGAGGAAGTTGCACAGAAAAATGACATCTAGATGTACAAATTGCACCACAGGCCAGACTAAAAAAAAAATGTGTAATTTTGATTTGGGTGTTACTTGTCTCCTTAAGTCAGTTAAGTTAGTTGCGAGTTTTTCACACAATTTAGCTTCTTGATTATGTTTTTCTTACTCATATTCTCATTAACCTCACCCTCAAAAATACTGCATGCTATTAAACCTCTCTTATCCCCACTTTTGCCTTTCCTGTTTTCAATGTGGCAGTTAAAAAGATCAAAGGCATTTTGTGTCTGCTAACTAAATTAACTGCAATTAGTGTTGCATGTGCACCATGTCTTAAACTTTGGTGCTCACGCTGAAATTTCAAGGCTTCGGTGCAACATTTGGACCTTTTCATCCTCTGCTAATTCATGTATGACAGAGTGGGTGTGTAGTCTTGTGGAGATTAAACAAGTGCTTGTTGTCTTTGGAATGGTTTGTAGGAGTGCACAACAAGGAGGCTTATAAGTCACCTGACAGATACTCAGATTTTTTGGGAGTCTTCAGAGCTACAAAGAAAATACAGAGCTGTTGGTGATACAGTTGTTATCTCAAACGCTACAAGGTCATACTTTTTCATGAGATGTATGATGATGATCCCGACCTATCCTCCTCAAACACTATGTCAAACTGTGCCTCCTATAGGCTTAAAAGTATAGTTGAATAAGAGCTGAAATACAATACAAACTCCTTATAAAGGTTTTTAGAAAACAACATTGCAAAATGTCTTTTTCCTTACCTAATGCATGCAGCTTTGATTAAAAGAAGTGCGTGCCTCAGAGTGCAAAACCTCTCCTGACAGGATGGGCAAGACTTCAACACAACTGACAAGATCCAAGTCACTCTGCATTTATCTCCATTCACAATACTCGCTACAGAATATTTTTAAACAGGGAAGTTCCTTGTGTGGATGAAAGAAAAATATTTAAAGTCTTCCTGTAAAATTCCCAGAAGAAATCTTTGCACTTGTTATAACCATGGCTGTGTAATGTGGTTTATCTTCCCTTTGTCTAACTTGTCTGACTGTAGTTTTATAGAGTAAGTTTTTGGTTTAGGGCTTTTCTTTTGTCCTTCCTTGACAAAGTTTCCTTGAGCAACGTAGAATCACAGAACTGAACTCAGTGACTTTTCTGCTTCTCTGCAGACCTGCAAAAGTTGTCTAGACATTGGCTAGTGGAAATGGGACTCTAAACCTTTCCAGGTGCTTTTCAGCTCACTCCACAAACTTCCACTCTGAAAATATTATAAGTCCTGCCAGCACTTTTAAAATCCCCGTTTGCTTTGTTAGACTGAGAGAAGAAGAAGCAGTACTGCTGGACTCAGATGATGACATCTTGAAAGCCCATTTGCTCTTCACATTGTTGTCTTTCAAAGTTGGAAGGTCTAACTGCAGATGATACATCTTTTCTTCATCCAGGACTGATATAAACCAGGACTGAACTATAGCATTGGTCCCATCGCTTCTTCCATCATTAATCCTCTAATTAGTTTATTTTTACAGATCATGAGAGTGGGTGGGTCATGGTAGCTTTTTGTTTGGTCATATGTGAAAAGCCTGATCCCATACAAACCACCTAAAAGTTTCTGATGGCTGGGCCCATGTGTACATCTGCTGTGAAAGCTGAGATATATTTATTTAGTTTAACAGTCATAGTTTGTTTTATGTTCTTCTGCCTGATTGTTTGGACTGAGAAAGTCCTACATAGTGCTGGGATCTGTGTCATCTCAAACCATGAGATCAAAGGCTTTCTGCAAGGCAGCAGAGTTTTGGCAGGGTGTGGTAATCAGTGACATATTATTCTATGCTGCTTCACTGCAAAAATGTCTTTAAATATATACATGAACTGCATGTGTGTCTCTGTGTGTTTTGCATCTGCTTATTTTGCCCATATCTTGGAAACAAGAGAGTTATTTAATGTTTGGAGCGATTTGTCTCTGTGTTTATTTACTGCAGCTTGTGTAAAATAATTTAATTCCTGGACTGGATGCATTTGTTTATATGCTTTAAGAAAAACTAGATTTTAGGTAGTGGCCTGTTGAAATGCATTTCCCCTGCACTGTGAATCAAATTGTCTGATCTTGTGTCTTGGTCTCCTACAGGACACAGCCTCCTTAGGGTCCCAGAAAGGAGGAATTACTAAACATGGCTGGCTGTATAAAGGAAACATGAACAGTGCTATCAGCGTTACCATGAGGGTAAGGTCGCAGCAATGACCACTTTAAAAGCTGCAATTATTTTTCTATTAATTGATCAGTTTGGTCTCTTTTTAGCAATATTGCAGAGCATTATCTAGTTCCACACGTTCAAATATCAAGATTTACTTATTTCTTTTTTGTAAATGGTGGCGCACAAAAAGTTGATAAATGACAATAGCCTATTCAGCACATAAAAATATAGAAAAATAACCACTGGCTGCAGAACTAGAAACATTTTGTTGAATCAAATGAACAAAACTGATTAATGTATAGTATATATACAGTAATGCACTGTATATTTTTCTACCAGTTATGCAAGTATTATAAAACTCTTAATTGAATTGCAAAACAAAGACATATACTCTGTCATGAGAAGGTTTATTTCTGTCTGGAGGCTGTCTTTTCTTGCCTGCGTCACCATATCTCTCAGACTCTTAAGGGTGAACACAAAATTAGAGTCAAAATCTCATTTAATTTGTAGTGTTTCTTAAGACGGGTTTACGTTGGTAATATTTTTTTAATGATTACTGGGAGACCATTCACTGGTTAGTGTTAACACCTGTTTATTTTTGATGACTACTCTATATGACTGGATTTCCAATTTACTACTGTAAAACACAGTAGGTGTGGACATTTTTTAAGACTTTATTGTTGTTTTTTGCTTTTTAGTCATTCAAGAGGAGATATTTCCATCTAACCCAACTTGGGGATGGCTCTTACAATTTAAACTTCTACAAAGATGAGAAGATCTCCAAAGAGCCCAAAGGAACTATTTTCTTGGACTCCTGTATGGGTGTGATTCAGGTAGACTTAAAATTATTACTGTAATCTCTTACATGAAGGTGGTAATTGTTAAATTTCGTTGACCCTGGATGACCTGTTGCATGCTTTGTCAAACGGGATATCCTTTCTGGTCCTATCTGCACATGGTATAGTGTGATGGAAATTAAAATGCTATTTCCCTAGAATAAACTGACAAAAAAAGAATAAACTGACCATATAACAATTATTTATTCACAATTCTTTCATTTGTAAATGTATTTCTCATCATTAATGGCAAACCAGAAGTTGTAGAAGGCATAATTTCAAAAGAAATTATTCTAACAATGATGCACTGCTGCTGAAAAGTGAGACAGTGAGATCTTCTCTACTCCATTTCCACGAAACCTGAGCTTCCTCTTTCCCAAGGTCATGTTTTTCTGCTGACAATCAGCTGCTGAAATAAGGTGAATGCTGAGGTCTCACTTCTGAGCACTTTCGCCCAGCCTTGTAATCAATGCCACGTGCTCACCTGAATGTAGGCCGAGACTCACTGAGTGCATTATCATCTGGCTACAGTGTCAACAGATGGAAAGAACCTGATTTTACCTTTGAGGCACCCGACTGGCTGGGTTTCTATCATGTGTAAGAGGAGAGGAGTGTACATGATATTTGAATGTTTCAAGATGTTTCTGGGGTGTGGTGGCCATGCCTTTCCTGATGTTTGTTGAACCTCCACGTCACCTAAGCAAAATTGCACCTTGTCCAGTCAGACCAGCAGGCTGCATTGCTAGCTGTCTGAGTAGATTTTTAACTTTAAAGAATCTCAGTAATTTAAAGGGATAGCTTTTGAGGACTATTTTTTTTTATCATCATGTATCACATCTAGACACCAACTAACCAAGCATACTCAACTCTATTGATGTGGATTGCAGAAATTTATTCTCAAGAGTTGGGACCAATTTGGTACTTTTTTATTCATATATTAAACATACAGAACCTTTAATCTGAAGCAGAGCTATTGTGCTTTCCCTTATTTTACATAGTTGATGCTCATGGTAAACATTTGAAATTTTTAAATAATGACATAATTTTATATGCAAATAATCTCTCAGGCTTCAGACTGCTCTAAACACTCTGTCAGTTTTTTCTACTCTTGGATGTGGATGACTTCCAATAAAAGGGATATCCCTAATTTGGTCACCTCAGGCACACAGCTTTTGTTGTGAGCACAGCAGCTCCACCCATCCACCTAAAGTATAAACCTGTTTGTGAGAGGTAGCCAATCAGAAGAAAGGTGGCTTAAAGGGAGGGGGACCTTAAAGAGAGACGAGTTAAAATGGGTTGTTTCTGACAGTGGGTGAACTAAGGAGCCCAGTTCAAGAAAAATAATGACCATACTAGGTCCACTTTAATGAATATTCCATTGTGTATTTGTAAGAAAACTGGAAATTACTGCTGAAGGGCTTCAGCAGTAGTGCACACACCCCATCACATCTTTGTAACTATGTGGGGTTTTCTCTGTTGAATTATTTAAACTCACCCAGAATAAGTTGCACCATAAGTAGAACTACAGATGTTTAATGCTACAGGAGGAATGGCATTTAGAGAGGCTTCGTACTGAGCCTCAAGCTGCTTCTGCATTTTGTAAAGATGCCAACATATGATCAAACACATAAAGCATTTGTCACATATTAAGTGACCAGCAGTCTTTTTGTATTAACAAAGGGAACAGAAATGTAAACTGTTCTCTGATGCAATCTACCAAACGTTTTTTTCTCTCCTCTACTTCCATACTGTTTAAAGTACAGTTATAGCTATTATAGTATAAAGATTATTTTAAAGACTGTTCAGTCTGTTTCCCTGAGGATGTGTGTGGTTTTGTTGTCGAAAAAACTGAGTTGAGTCTGTCATGATGGTGATGATTAAGTCTGTTTATCGGGACTCCAGTTTTATTTCCGTCCCAAACACCCCTCTCAGTGTTTACTCAGCCAGTCTGCAGATATTGTCTCTCCCTCCCAATCACTCCCACTACATTGCAGGCAAGCTATGGAGTTAACCACTATAACACAATCCACTGACTGACAGTAATATGATACCTTCTCCATTTTGCTTAAATAAATACTTTTTGATTAATTTATTAAAATGCCTAATAAGCATAAGACCTCAGTGGAGCTGCTGTGTTACAGACAAACCTACAGCTAAATCAACTGTCATTGGTTCTGAATTGGCTGTAATTGAATAAAACCAAAGTTCAAATGGGAAAGTGGCGTCAGCCTTCGTGACCGTTTTGAGGTCATCTCTGGCAGAGATGGTAGCTTTGTTCCCCAGATGTAAATCCCTTTTCCTTTCCCAATTCACTTTCTTTCCATTTGCTCATTGCAGTATTTAAATTAAATATGCATTTAGCTGCTTAAATCATCACAAGCCATTTGTAGATTATTTTTTTTTTGTAGCTGAATAATGTCACTTTTCTGGTTCAGTGTACTGTGGTTAAATATTTACTAGATCTTTGTTTTTGGAAGTTTAACCAGCAGATTATAATTAAATGACTGAGGGAAGAATTAAAATGAAGTGAGCCACAATTTACATCATGAGGCTAAACATCTACTGCCTTCAGGTGCACAGGCAGTGGTTCAGCGTTATCTTTGGAGTGAGATAAAGCATTTCTTCTGCCCTGCTATGTTCACACTTGGAAATTTAATTTTTAGAAGTGAAAAACCAAACTAGATACCAATTCTTCTTTTAACTTTGCATTTTTAAATAAGGTTTTATCTGCACTGTCAACTATATTTTCTCCCTTTTCCCCACATTATCTTTGTAGAACAACAAGGTTCGGAGGTTTGCTTTTGAGCTTAAGATGCAGGATAAGAGCACCTACCTGCTGGCTGCCGACAGTGAAGCGGAGATGGAGGATTGGACCAACACACTCAACAAGATCTTGCACAGTAGCTTTGAAATCGCCATGCAGGAAAAAAGAAATGGAGACATTCATGATGGTATGTGTGTTTGTCTAGTTTCTTCCATGTGAAAAAGACTATTTTTTTTGTTAATTCTATCAAGATATGCTCCTTATTTAGAGAGAAGGTGAAAACATTTGTGTTTTAAGGAAGAAATTTTGCTTGTAATGAGCAAGCTTTTATGCTTAGTTGATTCAATAATAAGGGTATTTTTGATAAACTAATTACTTTGAGTCAGTTTTTAGAGTAAAGAATTAGGTCCTGCCTTCATCCACATGAATATTTTTTCCATTCTGTAGTCATTATTTGTGACATTGGCATCTTTGGGTTTAAAAAGTTGGTTCAACAAAACAAGACATTTGAAGATGTTTTTTTATTCTTCAGCATGTAAACAACATTTTTGTTATTTTGTAATAACTTGCTCATGAGATTTGCAACTTTAAGCTTCCCTGAAAAATGTTATATACCAGCTAAATAAGTCAAATCTGATTTGTATGAAAGTTTTTTAAAAACTAATTTGTCATTGATGCACTAAAATTTCATCTGAGATTTTTTTTATTTTGTTTACTCTTGAATACTGTATGTAACTTTTATTTTTTTAATAATAATAAGAGCTTGTTTATTCACACATCATGGAAAAGTCCTGGTTCACTTCTCCATCATTTCTTCCTGGCCTTGTACATGAAGTATGTGGAGATGTGATACCAGACCACCCAAGCTTTTAATACTCACCTCCTGTCTCACAGGAGGCTTAGCAGTGGAGCAGCGAGGCTGAATACCTCTGCATAAAACACTCTACTAATCTTTCTAATTCCTGTGCTTTATGAATTATCCTTTGCATGAGAGAAAAAGCTATTATGCTCGAAAAGATCTAGAAGCTTTCTTTTAAATATGCCTCTGAGACCTGCAGTATCTCAGTCTCAATCGTGACTGATTCCTGCACAGCTGAATTACTGTTTACTGAACTTTCACATGTCAGTAACTGATTAAGGAGGTTTTACAGCCCTAGGTGGTTTTTCTTATGGTTTACATATTTGCCCTGGATCCATTGTTTCTTTTATTTCCTTATAGATGATGATCTTGGAAAGTCTGACAGCTCCTCTGGCAGTATGGACAGCTTTCAGGTAGGTCCTACTTTCTCAGTTGGATGAATGTACATTCATCATATGGCGTTTAATCTCCTGTCCTCATTGAAGTAGCAAAATAGAAACATGTGCCACAAACATGTTTCTTGAATTTAGATTTAAGAGTTGAGGGATTCATTAGTTTTCAATCTGATCTGACAATAAACACAGATCTCTTGGTCTTCTCTATATTATATCTGATATGAATTTTGTGGATTTTGTCCAGAATCTAAAACTGTAAATGAAACACTGATACTCTAAACATACACCCATCAGCATCCAATACCAAGACATCCAGTGGGGGGAAAAAGCATTAGGAGTTTTAATGATTTTTGAGATAGAATTATCTGTGGTATTTAAGTGAAAAACTGTCTTATGACTAGCAGGCTGCAAATGTTTTTCCACTATCGATAATGTTTTAAAAGAAAGCTCCTCTTGCTGTTATGTGCTGAGTGGTACGTAATAGTAAAGCCATATGTGCATGGAAAGTGGCGGTAACAGTTGGGTGGAAAACAGCTTGACACGTTTCAGTGGCCTCCACTGAAATGTGTGCTGGTACCACCTGACTCTCACCACTGTCTGCACAGCGCAATCAGCCTGTAAAATATGGAGCTTCATTTCCAGAATTCTGTGAATGACAAATGTTCTAATAATAAAAAACAACTTGCTGTGAATTTCTCAGGCAGTGTTTCTGCTGTTTTAGGCAGTTTGTGGTTCAGTTTAGGAAATGCTTTTCTTCTCCACAGAGCACAAGAGATATAGAGTCTAGAATGAGGAACGAAACTAGATTAAAGCTGTTCACACTGGATCCAGACACACAGGTAATTAAAGCACAATGACGCTGGCTTATTCCCATGCAGTAATAATACACAACCCAATTAAATGCTATACCATCTTTTGAACTATCTTCAGAAACTAGATTTCTCAGGAATAGAGCCAGACGTGAAGCAGTTTGAGGAGAAATTTGGCAAGCGTGTTCTGGTAAACTGCAATGACCTCTCGTTTAATCTACAAAGCTGTGTGGCTGAAAACGAGGAAGGACCAACAACAAACGTAAGCCTGATCTTTTTCTGGCCACAACGGCCCCTAAATAACAGAAATAACATTATCTGCCTGATTAAGGATGGATGAGATGGTTTTGTTACAGCAGCCGGATGGACTTGTTTCATTATTTGAGCTGCTGAAGGACTCCTGTTGGTATAGCAACCGAGCTACAAGCTCAGAAACGGCAAACAATTTGTGTAATGAAGTCTGATGTCCTGCTGTCCTTCCCAGCCGAAACTATCCAAACAAGGTCCACACAGAAGCAGACCAAGTGGTTCGAACTGTGTCCACACAGCTCCCTCCGCTGAAATTTTACAGGAATAGCTCCCATTTCTTTATTAGATATGCATCTATCAGTGCAGCTTACAGCTTCTGCTCTCTCTCTCTCTCTCTCTCTCTCTCTCTCCCTCCCTCCCATGCACATTACATTGACTTTAGTACAATTAGCTGTTTCACAGAGTGTGCCTCACAGCCCAATGGGGACCCTCAAGAACATTTTATGTGGCCGGCATGTGCAACAAGGAAAGAATACACTACTTTATTCATACACATTTCATGTCATACTAATATATTAGCACAGGACAAACACAAAGGAGCATTTCACTTTATGTTCAGCTCTTCTGTTGTAGCCATTATAGCAGGCTGAACCTTTCTAACACTGACAAATGCATTTGGTTTTAAGAAATGGCCACTTTACTAAATGTAAAAATAATTGACAACCTAAGCCACCATCGTCTGAACAGACGCGTCTCGTCTCGTCTGCTACCACTTTTCCGGAGGTCCGGGTCATGAAGGCAGCAGTTCGAGCAGAGAAGCCCAGACTTTCCTCTCCCCAGCCACCTCCTCCAGCTCTTCAAGGGGGGCACCAAGGTGTTCCCAGGCCAGCTGGGAGACATAGTTTCTCCAGCATGTCCTGGGTCTTCCCTGGGGTCTCGTCCCAGAGGGACGTGCCCAAAACACCTCAAGTGAGAGGCGTCCAGGGGGCATCCTGATCAGATGCCCGAACCACCTCAGCTGGCTCCTTTCGATGTGGAGGAGCAGCGGCTCTGCTCTGAGCCTCTCCTGGATGACTGAGTTCCTCACCCTGTCTCTAAGGGTGAGCCCAGCAACCCTGCGGAGAACGCTCATTTCAGCCACTTGTATTCATGATCTCATTCTTTCGGTCATTACCCAAAGTTCATGACCATAGGTG
>VUQH01036547.1:0-16056 GCA_015106775.1 Etroplus canarensis | reverse complement strand
GGTTGGTTTTTACAAAATGAAATGAAAAATTTTAATATGTGATTTTTTTTTAAAAAAAAAATTTTTTGTAAAGGGCCAAATTTTGCTATCAGTAAACCAGTACTACCCTTTGTTTTGTGTGGCTTGTACTTCACAGTGAAAATAGGCCACCTTGTCAAATGACTGCTGGAGCTTGACTATAAAACAGTTGAAATAAACCACAAACTAATTTTTATTCAGTCCTTTTAAAATTAAAAATGAGGAAATAAAAACAGACGATGAGGATGCAGAGTGTCTTGTATGTTATGTTTTCATGACTGAGGTGGCCCTTTCTCAATCACAGGGGAATTGATCAAGCCTGGAGACACGAAGTGTGTCTTAAACGAAGGGATGCCCACATATCGCAGACCGTTTGAGAAGGGGCGTCTTGTTATTCACTTCTCGGTAAGAAGCTCTGCAATATCCTTTTTTAAATGGTTTTCACCTGTCATGTGTTCTCTAAATGCTTATCTCCGCTCTTATAATAACAAATCACACTTATGGTCAGATTAACAGCGATAAAATACCATTAGTGTTTTGGTGCAACTACATGAAATACTAACATTGTAATATGGTTGTTTCCATTAGGTTGTGTTCCCTCGAGCCAATTTCCTCCCAAAGCACAAGCTGAAGGAGCTGGAGCGATATCTTCCCGAAAAGATCAATGCAGAGCAGCCAGACAGCATGGACGGTGACCTCTACATCTATGCTGACCTGGAGGACTGTGACTTCGAGAACAGAAGAAGACACAGAAGTCAGTACTACTACATGGATGAAGATGACTACGCCACCACCGGTGGTGTTCAGTGCCAGACGTCTTAAGTAACAGCTCTCCTCTGCCTATTCCAGAAGCCCTAATCCTCATCTCTTAATGCAAGGCACCTTTTTTGGAATTTGTGCAATTTTTATTTTGTTAGTCTTCTTAAAATTATGTAGCGTCTTTTAGTTTGAAGTTGATTCATAAAGCCCTGTGCTCTCTGGGTTCCTTGTTATATATTGAGGGATAGACTAGTGGATGTTAAAGTTCCAGGACTTGAACTTGGATCCAGCTCAATGGGATTCCTCGTCATCTGGGACCTACTTCTAATCTTTTTTTTTAATTGTTCATTCACACTGTGATTAAAGATGAGGACTTGTAATACAGAGGCTTCAGGGAAAAGAAACTTAAACAATGACAGCCTGCTTTTTGTGCAGTTACACTAAAACTGATGCCAATATTAGTATGAAAATAATCTTTTATAATGTTACTAAATCAGCTGTTAAGAACTACTTTTGTAAGACTCATCCAATCTTGTGGCTGTAGCCCTTTTCAGATGTGGAATTTGTAGTAATGCTGAATCCATCAATCTGAAGTAGCAGCATTTTGTCATCCAAACAAAGGTCACTTTTAAGTTAATGTTCCTCATGGCTTCACTTAGATATGAGCGCCACAGTACGTGCATGGTATAAGCTTTATTTGTAGCAGTCTTTGTGGTGACTTGCATTTTCAGTTATTGATTTGCAAAGTATAACCACGCTATGGCTGTTTAGTTCTTTTGCTTGACCCAGTCAGATTGCCACTGTAACTTCAACAGAAAAGTGACCTAGGTGTTCATTGATACATGAAGCAGACGGGTTCAAATGCTGCCAGATTAATGGAAAGAAGCTGTGCGCATCTGAAAGGGGGTTATGAGGACCAGTGTTTGGACAGTGATGGAGGCAGTTGTGCTTTGAAACTTGATTTGAAACATGTAAGCTGTTTTACCCTTTTGAGGGCTATTTTTCAGACATTTATTACAAAAATGTTGCCATGAGAGCTGGGAGAAAAGTGAGGTCGTGATTCAGACAGGGACACATTCAGTTCAAGCCACTTCAATGTAGACTATTCCAGTTAATATTTAAGTATAGTGTTTTTGCTTCTTTTGAGCTGCAGTCAGTTGTTTGTGATGATGCTGCACACATTCAAGTCAAATGTGTAGTGTAAGTGTGAGCGTGTGTGCAGATGTATGTGCAATCACCTTATATTTTGAAAGGATTTATCAATATTTAAAATGCAAATGTTAAAATCATGTACAGGTTCATAATTCTATAATTTTTTCTAATTTTTAATTCTACTAGAATAGGTTTACAAACTAATCTTAAATGTTTTATTTCCCTCGTACTCTACGTTGCTGCAACACCCAAGTTCACCCTTTGTCTGAAATGCTCAGCTGTAGCTCCTCTTTCTGAGGTCCCCTCCACAAAAGTCCAGTCTGCTCTGATTGGTCAGAAAAAGCTGTCTGCTAATTAAATCTTCAGTTCAGGACTTGGGAGTAAATAAAGACTCCTGTGTTCAGTCTTTCAGCCAGTATTGGAACACTGTGTGTGCTTTGCTTGTGACTGAGATGTTCTAGAGAGCACAAATGGCCTGCAAAGCAGCTGCTCATGTTTTTTTGTGCCTGGGTGTGCCAAATTAGCAGCTAGGTGAGCATTTTGAAAATGCTGCGTAGTGACAGGCAGTTCAGCAGCAGTGTATTCTGCAATAAAGAACTTACTTTGGTGACTTTGGGTTCTTTAACTGTTCACTGAAAAAGCTATGTAACACACTTTAACAAACCCTCAATGCCTTGATGGCACTTGTTTTTTTTGTTTTTTTTTTTCCTTTTCTTGTGCCTGTTGGGTCTTGGCCATTTTTTCTAAAGCTCTATTGGATCTCTCACTATATAAAATGATAAAGCTTAACCTGGGCCATTTTGGACAGATATGGTGCAGTTTTGTGTGATGATAAAATAGACTAAGATTGAGTCACCGAATTAAAAAGTGCCAAGTTACGGCTATGGGAGCCTATATTGTTTAAAGTCTGCTTTTATTTTAGTCTTGTGGTCTTAAAATCATTAGAAGATGAAGACTTCAGATTCCAAAATCTGGAGTTTAATTGACTAATCACAGCAAATATTGACACCTGAGTTAAGCATCTATTTTTCATATTTCTCCATTAATCTTGCAAAAAGCCAAATGGGTAATGTTTATGGTTTTAAAATCAGCAAACTTGATACCTCATTAAAGTGTCTGCCTGTTTGAAAGCCTTATCATAACTTAACTTGAAGTTACTTGATAATGCAGATTTTTTTTTTCAGTGATGTTTGCCTTGGATGTTGTAAAAAAATTATGCTCACAGAATAGAGGGGGGGGCTCCTTAAATAGACAGTCAGCTGTTCTTGAATACAGATGTGAATTTGAATCCTTGGGATTTCAATGCAAAATGTAACTCAAATAAGTGTTGCCAAGGTTTTAAATTAACTTGGTGCATGTTAGGACCAAGGATCTACTTGTTTGTGCTCATGTTTTCTAAATAAATGTGATTTGATGGTATTTCTAAGTTGCTGTGTTATAATGCTTGAGTAATATCTTTTAGAGCTGTTTTTTCCCTTTGTCTCTGCTGTTTATGGTTTAACTGGATTTTATACCAAGATATTAAAACTGAGAAATCCTCTTGCAATTCTAAAACACTGACTCTGTTATTTCATGTCAGCATTCTGACTCTCTCAGTCTGTATTTGTGATCATTCAGTTGGCTGGAAACTAAGCAGAAAATAAGGTCAATTTAGTATTTCATTTTAAGTGAAATTGTGGAGCTTTGGGTTTAAATGTGATTTTCTGGGTTTTGGTCTAGAGCAGTGGTATATCAGATAACTATATTATCACATTGGAAAAAAATAGGTTTTTTACAGATGGAGGCCACTGACATTTTTCCCTCCATCTTTTCTGACTTGTTTTTTTTCACTAGTATTACATCTGGCTAGGGTCATTGTCACTACTGGTAGCATGAGGTGATGATACCTGGACCCTACAGAAGTTGCACAGGTAGTCAAACCCCTCCAGGATGGTACATGAATACGTGTCATTGCCAGGTTTGCTGTGTCTCCCAGCACAGACTCAAGAGAATGGAGGAGATTCCAAGAGACAGGCAATTACTCTAGGAGAGATGGACAGGACCACAAAAAGTCTTTTTCCCATCAACAGGACCGGTATCTGCTCCTTTGTGCAAGGAGAAACAGGGTGAGCACTACCAGAGCCCTACAAATGACCTCCAGCAGGCAACTGGTGGGAATGTCTCTGACCGAACAATCGGAAAAATATTTAATGAGAGTGGCCTGAGGGCCCGACATCCTCTAGTGGGCCCTATGCACCATGGAGCTCGAGTTGCGTTTCCCATAGAATACCAGAATTGGCAGGTCCCCGTCTGGTGCCCTGTGCTTTTCACAGATGAGAGCAGGCTCACCCTGGGTACATGTGACAGACATGAAAGGGTCTGGAGAAGCCAAGGAGATCTTTATGTTGCCTATGACATTGTTCAGCATGACCGGTTTGGGGGTGGGTCAGTTATGGTCTGGGGAGGCATATCCATGCAGGGACACACAGACCTCTACAGGCTAGGCAACAGCACCCTGACTGCCTTTGAGCATCAAGATGAAATCTTTGGACCCACTTTCAGACCCTACACTGGTGCAGTGGGTCTTGGGTTCCTCCTGGTGCACGACAATACCCAGCCTCATGTGGCAAGAGTATGCAGACAGTTCTAGAAGGATGAAGGAAATGATATCACTGACTGGCCCCCATGCTTACCTGACCTAAATCCAATAGAGTTACACCATCAGTAAACACTAGTGACATTTGTCCACTGGCAGCCATACCCGCCCATGCCTCCACCATGTTTTACCAATAGTACTGTATGCTTCGGATTATGAACTAGTCCTTTTCTTCTTCATACTTGTTTCTTCTCATCATTCTGGCACAAGTTTGCCTTGGTTTTATCTGTCAAAAAAAACTACCAGAACTGGCCAGGCTCTTTTAAAAGGTTCTGGCAAAATCTAATTTGTCATTCCTGTTTCTAAGTGTAACCACTGGTTTGCACCTTGTTGTAAACGCTCTGTATTTACTGTACAGTCATTAAGTCTTCAATCTCTTGATGGTAGACTTTGACAATGATGCACCTACCTACCTGAGAGTATTCTTGACTTGGCTAGATGTTGTGAGGGGTTTTTTTTTCATTAACCGAGGAAAGAATCCTGCAATCTTTTACTTTAGTTGTCTTCTGTGATTTTTTTTCCAGGCTTTTTGGTGTTGCTGAGCTGGCCAGTGCATTCCTTCTTTTTAAGAATGTTCCAGATTGTTGTTTTGGCCACTCCTAAAGCTTTTTTTTAATCTCTCTAATAGGTTTATTTCAGTTTTTCAGCCTAATAATGGCCTCCTTCACTTGCATCAACATCTCTTTGGACTTCATATTGAGCTATTCATTGAACAGCTACCAAATGCAAGTTCAGCACTTGACATCAACTCCAGTTCTTTCCCTTAAAGAGGAAATATTACAAAAGAATTATTGTCCTGAAAATTATGGCCTAACTACATCTCAGGTTTCCAAAATTAAATCCCGTTAGTTCCGTTTTTATCTGTTCTTGTCCATCTGAACATTCATTTATATTATTTAAAAAAGATACATTTTAAATTGTGCATTTTTTAAATGTTTTAACTGTAACACTTGGAAATTGCAGCTTGAATAAATCTACCACCTAAGTAAGTTAATAAAATAACACAAAAAGCTTGCTTTTAAATTTTATTACCTTTTTTCATGTGGCTGGAAGTTTTATGTACTCCATAATGAATATACCAAAAATAAAATTCAATGGAAAACATTATCTTGAAGAGACAAATACAGTAATGACAGTACCAGATAGTACAAATAATACCTACTGGGAGGGAGTAGCTGTCTGTTGCAGGTACACATATACTACCTATGCATGGGAACACCTAAGACAATAAATGTGTAAAGCACATTTGTTATTTACACACAGGATACAGAATGTGTCACTGGAGCTCCATTGAGGTTCATCATTAGTCATCATGCATATTTTAAAGGATTACAAAAATTTTTGTAGAGCCACATTTAGACAGTGCACTGAGGTAGCATGCAGGAAACATGACACTGGAATCATTATTTGAATCAAAGCTTTAAAAAACCATTATTACAAAACAAAGGAGACAAATCATATACCTGATATTGTTTGTTTATGCCCAAACAAGAGGCAGTTTCTGTTACAAATTTTTTCACGACAGTTGACCATCATGCATTTTCATGTCTAATAAAGACAGAAGAAATGAAAATGGGGATTCAAACTGAAGTTCGATCTATGTGGAAGAGCGTGTAGAGTATGGAAAACCTAAGCAGTGTTGCAAAAGGTAATAAAGCAGACTTTACAAATTACTCAATAAATACATTTTTTTCAAAAAGACATTGTAAGCAATTTTGTAAAGAACAGTTTGTTAAGGTCTTTTTAAGGGAATTAGCCAATGTAAAGAAAATGTGAAATACTGGCAAAGCTGGCCTTACATTTTGAAAAAGACTTAAAAACATGAATTTTCCACCTTGTAGTGCATTCTGATCCACCATCAGATCAAACAAACTAGTTTTAGCTGACACTTTAAAAATGACTGGCAGAAATAATGAGACATTCAAAAACATGAATCGTTTTTGTGGAGACTCAAAGTTCATTCTTGAATATTTAGTCCTGATACATGTCCTTCATCTGCAGTTGGAGTTGTCCCTACTGTATGGTAATTGATGTATTGTATATGATATACAAAATTCCTTCAAAAAGGAAAAACTTCAATCAGTAAATTAATTTATAATTTATTAACAGATTTTAAAATTAACTGATGTGTGTGTGTTTTTTAACTATATGCATGGCACAAATAAACACAATTTGAACTGCTTTACAACCATTTAAACAGCTGTGTAGGTTCTCTACATTACAATGCAGATGACAGTTTAAGGTTTCCATAGCCTTAGCAGGCCATCCTCACTGTAGGTAGCAATCAGATTCTCATGTGGGTGGTGAGCAATGCCAATTACATCTTTCTCGTGAACCTGTGGGAGCAGAGAATACAGATCAACACACGTTCTCCACTGCCCATTAGCACCCACCCTTTCCCTGGTATTGTTCCACAGTAGTGACACAGCCAGAGTATCGGTTAAGGCAAACAATATCTGCACTATAAGAAAATTGCTCTAAAAATACTGGAAATTCTAGAGAGTACTGTAATGTGTCTTCCTTTGTGATTTTTTGTATCATTGAATTACTATAAAAGTTAAAGCCTCTGAGGAAAATGTGTGGTATATATTAATTTTTTACAGTTAACACACAGCACAGAGTCAGTGTAAAGAAATCATAAAGTATCAACATCAGAAATGCCAAGGGGGTCTTTGTGAATCTTTTGCATTTTAAAAGCAAGTACCTCTGTTAAAACAAAACCCCATCAGCTTATATTTCCTGGCTTTTCCTAACTATCAGCTTATTCATCATATAGTGAATTTTTGTTCGTACGGGATAAAGAGAAAAAAATTGCAACCACTTATACCTAGAACTCATTTTGGCCCCTGCAGAAATCAGTATAAAATGCTATATTCAACAGTCTTGCAAATGTGGCTGCCTAGCAACATGTATTGTTTACAAATATTTGGAAATGAAGGCTACTATACCATGAGCCAGACCTAGCTGGATGGCATTGATAAATGAATATACAGGGCACTGTAGTTAGATAAAAGATAAACAATGATTGCGGGGCTGAGTGGGTCAGATTGGGATACTGAGCCACGGCAGAGCAGATGATGGGATCTGTGCAGAACCAGGTGGGCTGCTGGCTGTTTAAAGCAGCTAAGCAACTGAGCAGAGTACAGATGTGGCAAACTAGCAAGCAAGTAAAGAGTGAAGTCCAGGGTCAAGTCATCAAATCAGACTAGTTTCAGACCTGGGGAGCAGAGCTAAGGAGATGAAGGGCTGGAGATTCAGGCAGAGCAGAGTTCACAGTGGATGAGAGAGAGATCCAGTGAAGTGGAGGCAGAGGTGAATGGTGTATCAAATGTTCACTGTTCTACTTTTACAATAATTCATTCATTAAACTGTGTTTCTTATTTTGTTGAAGCAGCTGAAATGTTAAATGTAGGTGATGATCTGTTTGATCTGTTTTGCACTAAGTGTGCAGTTTTTATATCTTCTTTATTTTAACAACTAATATAACATGCTATACAATATTTTTTAAAACTTTTCTTAGTGTTTTTCTTCTACATTGGTTAAATGATTAATGCATGTGTTAGTCACTGTGTTTTTCATTGCACCCTTTGTTTATTAGTGGATTCTAAATATTTTACCTTTACAATCTGTAATGAAATAATCTCAGTCATTTTTAACACCACTAAACCCCCTGAAAATTAACCATAAATGCTTATTTTTTTTCCAAATCTTGCCTATAAATGGAAAGATTGGATAACAATTCACAACCTAAAGCCTTAAAAATTACCTAAAATTACCTATTTGCCATTTCAGTTGGTGGATGTAATGTTAAAAGTAGGCGTAAAACTTGGAAGCAAAGGAAAGTGGTTGCTCAGTTTGTGAACAGTTAAGCGCAGACATTTATCAGAATGTACAATTTTGCATTCCTGTAACAATGCAATGGAAAGAGCAGGAAATATGAACTAGCTAGTCATAGTTAAAGAAAGGCAAGAAAGAATTTTCAACAACTTGTAACACGTTGTGGGGGCAAGGACATGGAGATGACAGTAGGAGCACTAAAATAGCAGTATGATGGAAACCAACCAGCTGACAGTATTAAAATGTAAAAATATATTCACAGCACAACATGAAATTTTACAATAGGTGAATAAAGTTGGCAAATCAAGTTGCCGGTACTTTACTGTAAATTTACTGAAAAACTTCTTAAAATGTAGATGTAAAACACTAGCAGCCAAATTTTAATAAGGTGCATAAATTGCTTTGATATTAAATGAATATTAGCAGCAGAGCTTACAGTCAGCATTTTCTCCAGCCTTCCTGTTGTACAGCTGAAGCAGTAGAGAACTAAGTCCTCCCCCACACAGTAAATCCACTCCCCGCGGGGCGACAGGGTGCAACACACAAAGTCTGCCCCTTTTCTGTCTGAACTGAAGGTCTTCACAGTCTGAGGAGACAGAGAAGATGTTAAGCTTCCACAAATATATGCAAGTGTTCCTTGAAAATAAAACACCAAAAATCCATTTTAAACAACTTTTAAAGTGGATTTGCTTTTAAATTAAATGAACAGTTTGGGAGGAATAGTCTTAAGGGAAATACGCAATTGCCGTCTTTTCAAAAGTTAGATAAGAACGTTGATAGCACTCTCTTTACTGTGACTTCACACTCACTGAGAACCTGAAACCAGCAATCAGTTAGCCTAACTTAATATAAGTATTGCAAATTGATTTCAAGGTGCTGATATGTTGTCCTGACAAAGCCAAGCAAGGTTTTCTCCCATTTTCCACCATAGACTGTATATAAAAGAGAATGTAGCCACTGTGATGTCACCCACTGGTCACCCACAAGTTATGTGATAATTATCTAAATAAAGTCAAATGAATTTAATTGGTAATTGAATCAGTTATAATCATATTGTTTAAAGCAGCTGTAATAATAATTACAGCAGAGTCTTTCTCATTTGATTTAAAGAAGATGGAAGAGAATAGATAAGTTGCAGAGCTCTCACCTGACCATGCATGCTCATGATGACGACGGCATTGGAGTGGTTACAAACCACAAAGTGTTCTGGATTTTGGGGTAGAGGTATCACATTGTTGACTGGGACATCTGGTGTCCTTGACAGACATTTGAAAGTGTGGATGCATTCGCAGGACTTTGTGTTCCAAATCTGAATATAATGATATGTGGGGAAAAATCCCAGATTTTAGAATAGTGCAGCACTTTCTTATCTATAGTATGAATTATTACTAATGTAGCACAGATCTGAATGACTCCTCACAGTTAACTGATGTGGCAACACAATGTTAATGCAATTTGTACCTTCACAGTGCCATCTGATGAGGCGCTGATGATGTGAAATCCATCTTGAGTGAAAGTTGCATCATTTACAAATGATGAATGGCCATTTAACTCCTTTAGTGTCTTGCCTGACCTCAGTTCATGGATTCTGTACATGACATTGTTGAGAAATTGACTGATATTAAAGACATTGAAATCAAATAAAAGGGCAGTGCTGAGTCATTCTAACATTCTACTCAAAGAGGGGATTTTTCTAGAGAGCAGACAAAACGTGCCGCTGAGCTGCCAATGTGTTATTTTTAGCTCCTGGAGAGTGGCTGGGTGCAGATTTACTTAAATCATGACAAAACGCCTAATGCTGACTGATTCACTTTCTCTCCTGGAGGATGATATATCGTTTATAAACAATTCTCCTCGCTTGTGGAATTTCAAGTAGAAGAACACGTTGCAGCTTGGTGCCTGAGCACATGGTTTTTCAGCTACACCCACACAGCACATGTGCTTCCAACACCGCGGAGAGGCTCAGCCCACACCCCCAGGAGTCAGAAATAACATTCAACTCCTCAACTGTGAAGGGGATTTGGTGTGTGCGTAAGAAATGAACTAAAAAGAAGACATCTTTGTACTTTGAAGGCACTGCGTATTTGCAGGTGCACTACGTATGTGAACAACATGTGATACCAGGCATTAACTGTAGACACGTATTGCCAGTATTTAGTTTTGGCCACCTTTACCATTCATTAACATCAAACACTATTAATTGAGCATGTTTTTGTGACTTCTCAGGGATGGGCAATCATTCACATTATTCCATTCAGCAAACCTTTAGGAAGTAAACTGAATCAAAATAATAATATTTTCTTCTGTAGCAAAACACAGAGATGCTGAGTCATTGCGGGTACCATTTAAAATGTGCTCAACCAAATAGTACAGAAAGCATTAAAGAATTAAAAGTGCCAAATATATACAGTAGTGTGCAAAACTCTAGAGCTACCTCTTGTTTCTTTATATTTTGCTTCCAATGAGCCAGACTTTCTTTTAATTTTTTAAAAGAACCATTTTTTGAGGAATGTTTGTTCATTTCTTTATTAAGCCACCCCTAGAAAAAACAGCAACATTTTAGAAAGTTAACATATATGTAAGGTAATATTCTACAATAGAATATTGACATATATCTGTATATTATATATCATTAGCAAGATTCTAGAAATCTAACATTCAAGAATTTATACAAGGTTATAGAATGTTGATAAGATTCGAGAATGTTGATAAGATTCTACACTGTTAACATATCACACAATCTTTTTTCAGTTTCTGAAGTGGGGCATGACAAAAAAATTCTGATAACCACCGACATATACCAAAACAAGATTCTAGAATGTTGAGAAGATTCTAGAAATTTAAAAAGATTCAAGAATTTAGACGAGGATCTAGGATTGTTGGCAAGATCTCAGAAAGGTGACAAAGTTCTACAACGTTGACATATACAGTACTGTGCAAAAGTCTTGAGCCACGCCTAATTTCTTTATAGTTTGCTTCCAAGGAACGAGACTTTCTTGTAATTTTAAGGTGCTGCTGAGCAACAGGTCTCCAGGCTTTCTGGAGGTCTTCAAAAGTTTTTCTTTGGACATTGACTGCTTTCTCAATCATTTTCATTCTAGTCCTTCTACCTGACCATTTTCAAAAGACTGTTTTTGTTTGTTTTTTAAACCACTTAACACTGACCTTTGAATTATTCAAGCATAAAAAGGCACTTAATACAGATGGCAAACCAGTTTTATGTCTGCATATACAGACAAGTTAGCAAATAACCTATTTTAAATTATATCTATAGGTCACAAAAAACACAATTTGCCCAAGAGAAGTTGGCTACATTTGAGAATAAAGGTGGTCATGCTAAAAATTGACTTCCAAGCTCATTAGAGAAAAAACTCTGTTTTCCCTTATTTACTGTATTTCCATTTATGTTTACAAGCTTCAATAAATCGCTGCACCTATTTCCCATATTCCTAGCAAAAGATAAAGAAATGTAGGGTGAGATTTTTACACAATACTGTAAAACCTTTAAAGGAAAAACTAAAACATGAAGCCTTTTTTACATTTTTGCCAATTTGTCTCCAATCTACTTTTTAACATTTTGCTAATCCACTGTGGGATGTACAAAGAGCTCACTGCCTTCCTTTAGCTGAACTGACGCCCATGTGTGCACCCTCGAAACGTTTGTGAATCATGTCGGAGGGAAGTCAGATCTCACTTGCTTCCCACAGCAGACAAGCCGACTTTTGCCACAAGGCTCCAACAATCGAAAGTGGTTTTTGTTATGTCTGTAAATGTGTTTTTAAATTAAATAACTGTTTTTTTTTCTTTTTTAATACCCTTCTCTAAGTCCACCACACAAAATGCACAGTATTTTTACTGGTTAAATGTAAAGATATGAATAACATTACTTCTGTGGCTATCAATTAAGTCAGTTAATCACTTAATCAGTCATGCAAACTTCTTGCAGGGAATTTCTAATAAGTTCTCACTAAAATTACCTAAAGTCACACACCTGCTCGACATAAATACACATGCAGATGCATGAACATCAAATCCCACCTGATGGTGTGGTCAAAAGAGGCACTGAGGATCTGGTTGTTGTCTTTGGAGAAGCCCAAACAAGTCACACCTTTGTTGTGAGCATGCTCAAACCTACGCAGGCACAAGCCGCTCTGGATCTTCCACACCTTCCCCAACGACACACACACACACAAACATTTTGAAAGAGAAATCAAAAAATATTATTAACTCAATGACTTGGTTTTTCCAGGTTTGTATATTATTAATAAGACATAACATCAAATGGGGACCCAGTTAAAAAATAAGAATATGAACTGATCCAACCTTTATTTTCCCATTCTGAGCTCCTGTAGCCAGTAAATCCGTATCCTGACTGAAGCACATACACAGCACAGCATCATCCATCATCATGAAGCTGTCTTGAGCCTGATACTTTAAGTCCTAATGCATTCATTAAAAGAAACATATCCGAACAGGAACACACAGAAGAAAAAAAAATATTTTTATAAAATTGTAAGAAATCCCCACCATACTCATATACCTGCTTGTATTTTTTTGAATTCAAAAAAGATCTTGTTAGGATTAAAATTTTATTTTCAAGAAATTTAATCAAAACAGCAGCATCAAAACATTTTTCAAACAATAAATACAAACTGTAAGCATAACCAAAAACAAAAAAAAAAGAAATTATGGTATTATAGAGTATAATGGAGGTAATATTTTTAATAAATTATAGTATTTTTATTTTCATGATTTAAAAAATATTTACCTTGCTAATTTTTCCAGTGTTGAAGTTCCAGACCTCAATGAACCCGTCTACTGACCCGGTAATCAAATACTTTCCATCAGGTGAGAAACGGGCACATTCCACATGGGACCGCCGTGAAAACTGCACACACAGAAACTTCTGTTTTAACACTTTAACAACATGCTTTGCTGTTTGATTTGCAGCCTGAGAGTCATTTACAGAGGGAGAAATAAGACACAATTTGATATAAGGCAACCTCAGGGAGACTAAAAGTTTTCCAATGGTCTGCCGACGTGTGGGCGGACCATTCTCACTTAATCACCTTCGGCAGAGAAAAGCATGGATGAGCAACTCAGGCAGCTCCATCTGGATGCAACTGATGAGAGCACAGCCAGAAACTAGATTAAGTGCCTTCAGGTGTACAAAGCAATTAGTTTTAGGTGTGCATGTGTATGCTGGGCTAAAACAAACTTTTCTGTAACCTTCAAATGACTGAGCAGGGTCATTTCCTGCTCAGTCATCTAAATGAGCAATTATGATTTATTTAGTCATAAAAAATATCCTACAATTAATTTGTGAATCTCCTTTTATAACTTTTCATACTTATTTTACAGGCCAATTATTGTGGCATGAGTAATGGAAATGCATGTGGGGTCATTTACGAGCCTGGGACAATACGCATGTTTGTTGTATTTACTTTACAGGCTTTCATTTTATTTTTATTTTCCATTTCTAATTACTGCATTGTTATGTTTTGCAGTGACAGAAGGCTAAAAGACTTCAATCAAGATTCATAGATACCCTGAAACATGTGGTTTAAAAACTGAGCAACCAGACCAGACAGACAGACAGGCCAATGTGTTGTTTTCAGGGATATTTAGACAACGCTTGTAGCCTAGTTACCTAAATACTACATTGCTGGTACTACTCTGTATGGATGAGCAGCTGGCAGCTTTCAGAGACAGATGCAGTTTCAGGCAATACGTCCCTCCTAAACCAGCCAAGTATGGCATAAGAGTGCGGTGGAGCTCTGATGGCGCAAGTCCTTTTTGCATAACAAAAAGACTGAAAGCCATCATTAATTACATTATAACAGGTTAGAATAGCTGTATATAAAGGATACTGTATAGGTATGATAAACAGAAATAGAGCTAATACATATTGTTTGGTCATTTAAGTGTTCAATTAAAAAAACAGAATTGTTCTCCAAACACTGTTACAAACCTTGATGTGGCGGTACAGCTGGGTTGGAAAGGTTTCTTTCTCCACATGTCTCTCCTTGCTGGAAGATGTGTCGATGGTGATGTCAGGGGAAAGATGATCTGCATACTGCTGTAGCCTCATAGACTGTAAGGCAAACAGAAAACAAGCTCGCTGCTGTGCCAATATTAAAATCTAAACAAAATAAAAATTCTAAGAACTGTCAACTTTATTTTGTTATTGTAATGTCACTGTCCAATAACACAATGCAACTTCAGGCAGCAAGAAAATTGTGAATTGTGGTAATGTAAAGTCCTCGTTCAATTAGTCCAGAACACAGCAGTTAGGCTGCTAACAAAGACTAGCCAGCAATTACATATCCCCCTGTTCTTGTGTCCCTTCGATGGCTCCCAGTGAAATTCAGAATTCATTTTAAAATTTTTATAATTATATATAAAGCCCTGCGTGGTTGGTCTCCTGCATATATAGCAGACATACTGAGACCTTATTCCAGCAGTCAGCCTCTCCAGTTACCTGATCAGGGGTTTTAACTGAGCCAAGGCTGTAGCACCTAAACTCTTGAAGAACAATCCTCAGGCCATCAGGTCATTGTTTTAAACAACTGCTAAAAACTTTTTTTATGGGTTAGCTTTTCCTTAGTGTTTCACCTGTTATCTTTGGCTGAATTCAATCCAAATACGAGTATGAAAGTATGTATAAACAAATGCAGGACCACATGTTTGACTGTGTGTTTGTATGCTGGGATATGTACACTTCTTTAATGTCTGTTTTATCCAAACTGTGAAGAACTTTGTAACTCTGTTTTTAAAAGTGTTACACAAATAAAGTTATTATCTTCTTAATGTAGCCTTTGAAATATGTTTCCTATGTTTAGAATTTTTTCCAAGCGAATTTAGAACAAAAAGCTAAACATTACAGACATGCATTTTTTTCCTAATAAATGCGGCTTAACAGTAGCCACTAAAACTTTATTTATTTAAAACTTTAATTCCCTGTCAAGCACAACCCAGTGACTGTTATGGCTTTGTTCAAATTGCTGAACTTTCATTGAGTGATTATGTAAGACAGTTAAAGTTTGAAGGACTTAAGAAAGAAGTCTGTTTATGTGGCCTTTAAGAAACTCTAATTAAAGTTTGGATGGAGCATGAAAAAGACAAAACCAAGAGAATATTTTGTATCTGATTTCCCATCACAGAGTGCTGTCAGCACTGATTAAGAAGTTTCCCTTGCCTTGTAATTAGAATGAGTTTTGAGAAGGCCATTGATCAGTATACTTACGCTGACCTGTTCCAGGAGCCCCATGAGGCGGGAAGGGGGGACCACACTGACCTCCCTCACCAAAGCCTCAGCTATGGCTCTGCGCCGCTTCTCCTTGCTGCTTCCTTTAGGGTATGCCTGCGATGAAAATGAAAAGATATTACCTACCTACAGAGCACTGTTTGACTCAGTTCTTTGCAGTCCTTGTTTTCTTACCTCACGAGGGTCAAAGTAAGAGCATGTTAACAGGTCCTCTAAGTGGTTGTACCTTTCTGGTTGCGTCTGCTTTAACATGATCATTGGGTCAGTTTGTCTGAGCAGTGAGCGAGCTGCACCCACCTCCCTCATTTCAATGAGCTCCATTACAACCTGTTGAAGAGAACATGATCAGTTAACAAAAAAACTCAAGTAAGAAGAGCATTAGCAACAA
>VUQH01036544.1:0-27919 GCA_015106775.1 Etroplus canarensis | reverse complement strand
GGCCCTGGCCGGCCGACGCTACCCTTGTATGGGGCACCAGGTCCTGGGGGAACGCTATATCATTTCACTGTGTATTTATATGTAGTTGAAATGACAATAAAGCAATCTAATCTAATCTATCTCTAAGGGTGAGCCCAGCAACCCTGCAGAGATCTCGTTCTTTGGGTCATTACCCAAAGTTCATGACCATAGGTAATGAGACCTTTTTTTCTAAACAACTGGAAATGTGGACTCATCTGACCACAGCACACAATTCCAGTCTTTCAGCCCATCTGAGATGAGCTCAGGCCTAGAGAACTCGTCAGTGTTTCGGCACAAATGTTGCTGTTTAGCTTCCTCCCTGCATAATACGGTTTGAAGTCAAATTTCTGGATGCAGCAATGGACTGTGTTAAGTGACAATAGTTCCCCAAGTACTCCCGAGCTCAGAAACCATTACAGTAACATGATGGTTTCTCAGTCACTTTAGGGCTTGAATATCACACGCATTCGTCAGCGGGTTCCAACCTTGCCTTTTACACAATGAGCTATCCCTGAATTTTCTGAATCTTTTTAAAATATTATGGGCTTTAGATGTTGACTTTAGATGTTGAAAGACCTGAGAAATGTTCCTTTTTAAGTGAGTAACAGTTCTCCCACAAATGGGTAAGGCATGACCTATCCTTGCTTTCAAAGACTGAGCCTACTGACGCTATTTTCATGGCACATCACCTGCTCCCAATTAGCCTGCTTAATGTGGAGTCATACCGGTGAATCTTATTTTAACTCTGTTCAAACTTTTGTCAAGTGTGTTGCAGCCATCAAGTTCTAATTTAGTGTGTGGTTACAAAATACAGTTAAGTTGGATGGTAAAAATATTAAATCTTTTCTTTGTACTTTTATCATTTAAATAAAGGATCACGTGAATTCATATATCACAGATTTTAGTTTTAATTGCATTTTGGAAAATATCCATCAATCCACCCATCTATCCATCCATTTACCTTCCCTTATCCAATTCAGGGTTGTGGCGGGGGGGCGCTGAAGCCTAACCCTTTTGCATATTTTTGGACTGTGGGAAGAAGCCAGAGCGCCCAGAGAGAACCCATGCAAGCACGAGGAGAACATGTAAACTCCACACAGAGGGGCCTAAGCAGACCGGTTGTTGGAAAATATCCCAACTTTTGAAATGGGGTTTGTAAGAAAGCTTTGAGAAACTACGATGCTTACAACTGACTTATCCAGCTACTGTAGCTTGCGAAAACACAGCTAACATTGGTTTTCTATAACCCAGCTAGACATAGGATGCTTAAAAATTAATTTTACATACAGGAGTGAAATCTTAATATTTCTAGGCACTTAAGATCTTTTTCTTGGAGTTTCAACTCTTGGTTGTGTACTGTTTTTCACCTCCACTGGGGCTGTTCGTTGGGTCTCTGGGGACCTGTTCCACCACAGCCGTTTTGACATTTAAATGTGAGGGAACACAGCTGTTACTAATGACATTAATGCAGGTTTTGTTCTCTTTAGTTACAGAGTCTGAATTAATGTGAATAGTAACACCTGTGTTTACATTAAAGTGGCTACTGTGTAAAAGATCTGTGAGGTATTTAATATATCATTGTACGGAAGCTAATGTGTGATTTCAGGTTCCAGCACACATCTTGATGCCTTTGCTAGTTTGGCTATCACCCCCTCACATTTGAATTCTCTCTGCAGTGAGATTAAAAGAACATGTTAGCAGGGTAGAGGCAGAGTTGCACAGAGAGACACACAGCCAAGCGAGTGAAGCAGAGAGCCAGAGTTCAAGGAGGCTGACCTCACTCGATACGCTATTGATTTGCTCGTTTGGGTTCACAGCTAGAGTCTGACACTGGAACTTAACAGCTGAAGGCTCCATCTTGAGTAGCCAATATGAATAAGATCAGTTGCAATCACTTTATTTTCTCCGTCTTGTTATATTGCTGCTAGCATGGCGCAGCAAAAGATATAAGGGGTTTGTTCGATCATATTGGCTCTTTGTTTTTCTGTTTGTTTAGACTGTTCATAATTTATCTTCACTGCATACTTGTTCTGTCTCTCAATCCGCCTGTGTGCAGTGCATTTGAGCATGAACTGTCCTTTTATTTATGTTTGTCTTAAATCTATCTGCCCTGGCTTAAAACTGTTTGACCCCACTGATATTTTATTTTCAGTGATGGGTAGCTCAGCCGCTTGTCTCTGTAATCTCTCTTTCAGCTTTTCTTCGCTCTTATTTTCCATCTTTTCTCTATGTCATTTATTGTGTGCAAATGGGATATTCAACATTTATGGTTTACAGAGGCTGTCATGTATAATTCAGGCGTGATAACTTTTCTGATGAATTTGACCTTGAGGCGGACCAAGGCTTTTGATTACAGTTCACTAGCCTGACGCTCCAGCTGCTTGAAGGTATAGCGTGGGCTATTTAGGAGATGCTGTCCTCTCTTTCTGCTGATATGCACTAGCCTCTTGGTATTTCAAACAGTGTGTGAGTGATGTGTATCTTGAATTACTGTAACAAGAATGACTATGTCTGCATATACATACGTGTTTCTTATGTGTTTGATTTCACCGACTAAAGTTCTCTGCAGCAGCCAGTCAGATGGAAACTGTATAAACACTCATATCTAATCCAGAAAGGGAATCAAAGCCAAGGCACAAAATCCCTACCTCTCAGTAAGTGTACAAGAGAGAAGAGTGGAACAAGATTTAAATAGACGAACAAGGATTGGTGACGAGCCAGCTAACTGCTGTTGACAGTGCTGTGTTCCCCATAGTTTTGCAGCCCCACTTTGAAGACAGATTACTGTGGATTAATGTAGTTGGCAAATGTAAAGTCTCTGATGGTGTCCTCTGGCAAAACAGGGACAAAATGTACTTGAGGTGAAAAGGGTGTCTGGTAAGTCACTTTGATTATACAGGGGACATCTTGAGTTTCACATCACAACTGTTCTGCGCTTTATACTAAATGAGCACTTATCCATGTCGGGCACTAGTTATTAATTTAGAGGAGATCTTTAATTTCAGATTTTGAGTCATCCATGCAGAGAATGTAATAAGAGAATGTGTAGTACTTTTCAATTAGCTTTTGAGATTTTCTCCTTCTGTTGTCCTTTGGATTTACATTGGGATTTGATGGTAATAGAAAATCTGGCACAGGGGGGTCCACCAACCAGTCAGGGGGAGCCCTTGGGGTCTCATCGTAGGAAAACCACAAAATTCAATCAGAAGTAAAAATGAAACAAAAGCACTTAAAAATGGTTGATAGTTTGATTGGTTTAATTAGAATGGTTTTAATGTGCACAGACCTCCAACCTCTATAAACTCAAATTAGGAGACATAAATCTAACTTAAAAATGTATTGGTTTTTTAATCAAAATTTAAACCACTAGCTTTCAAATTTCATAGTCATATATTTACAATGATTCATTGAGAAGGACAATGCTTTCGCAGAAAAAGGGGAGTCAGACCTCCTTATCTCCCCCATGATTTCAGCCAGTGATTGCTTGACATGACACACACACCTCCTCCAATTAAAAGTTAGTTAACTCATAACTGTTCTTTTAGCTCTTTCTTTTTTTTTGCTTACTGAAAAAATTTACATGTCGAACATGAAGTGGTTTGGATTTATCTGTTACTCAGTCTGTTGATCTTCTGAATTAGTGTACTTCAATGTGCACACCAGCTGGGAACCACGTGTCTCAGTGCCTGGAGCACCAGCTATAGTCACATAAAGCTATAGAGTTATTAGTGAAGCTCCTCTAGTCGTTGTATCTTCTGTCCAATTATGGGAAAGCTGTTGATGCTGATAACATAAGATTGCACAGCCAGCCATAGCATTCCTCTGGCAGCATCTCATGTGTGTCTTATATGAGAGAAGTGATGACAAGAAATATCGAGTTCAGAAATAAGAAAATGTTATGGTAGTTGTTGTGAGTCATTTCCTTTGCTGAATGGGTAAAATTAAAGGGAAATTGTAGGAGGGATGTGTTGAAATTTCAATAGGAAACTGTAATCAGACAGTTGTATATTGCTGTTATCTAAGAAATATCCATTATATATGTGATATTATTCATGAGTCATGACTCAGAGGAGAGTGTGTAACATTTATGTAAAGCATTTTTCCTATTCTGTGTTCCAAAACAAATCCAAACTGGCAGCTGTTTCTGAATGCTGGCTGGGTATGAAGTCTTTGGGTATCAACCCTTGTTGTCCTCTTCACTGGTGTATTTTTAACAGACTTTCAGAGAGATAATCACTAAGTAACACAAATGGGCGTCATCCTTTACGGTATGTGCTCAGGCTTTAAATGCCATGTGATTACTCCTTACTGCTCTTATAGTATGGAGCAGATTTAGACAGGAGGCTGTTACGGCCTATCAAGTGTGTGTGGTAGTTTGTTATGCCTGCTGCACATGTGCAAACATCTGCATATCATCGCTGCAGCTCCATTTATCCTCGCAACATTAAATCCATTTACCTCTTGCATGCCACGAGTCTAAATCTGGGCCAAAGTAATTAAATGCCATTCTCTTCCTCCATTAGAGAGATAATTAAGTAGGAAACCAGTACTCGTCTCATTGCTCTTTTATACGGAAGTAAATCGGGGCTGATATCAGGTAAAATAGATGCTACCTTGACTTAAAATCTCCTGATTACTGGAGCCATCTTTAATTTCTTCACCTTTACCCTTCAGTGTGTTTTCCTGTCTTTCTTACTCTGGCTTTTCTGTAATGACCCCAATCAGTCTTTCTCTTTCTCTTTGTTTTGTTCTAATAGGATCATCAGATATGAATAACACAGTTGATTTGCATCAAATTTTAAAAAGTTCCAGGTTTTATTGCACCTTTGTGTAAACAAATGGTTTCAGTGGAGCCATTAAAAGACCATCTGTTCCATGTTCTTGAGAAGAAATACCAGCTTCATAATCTTAATTTGACAGTAACAATTCACAGTTGGTCTCAATCCATGACGTTTTCACAGAGGGGTGCCATGGTTTCCATTTTCAGATGTAGTTGCAAATTCAGCCACAGAAACTGGAAAAAAATGCTCATAAATTTTAGGAGACTCACAATTGGTGTGAAATCCAAATAAACCTTCTTATTTTAGCACAACAGTGCTATTCCATAGGGGATTATTGAAGATTAGGAAAACCAGTGAATATAGAGTTGGAACATGCACTGGAATCCTGTTAGCTTTCTAAAGAAGCATGAAGGTTGTGTTAGATGAGATAAGATCAAGTGATACCCATTTCCAAGATAAATATTCTTTGAACATCCATCCAGGCCAACATGAAAAAGTGAAAATTTTATTCTTTTTCAAAGCTAACTTTAGAATGTAGGTTCATTAAAGCATTTTATTCTACAAAACCACTTTCATTTATTCATTTGTGTTCTCTGAGGACACTTTCGTTGATTTACTGCAGTGGCCCAGATAATAGAAAACGTGGTTTGTTTTGTTGTATTTGTTTGTTTTTAAGGCTTCAAAAAGTAAGGGGAGCCTTATATTTGAGGACTAGACAATTACATGAACATACTGTATCAGATTTTCTGATTTACAAGAGGAAGAGTCCCAGTCTATCCTCTGCAGAGACTGTTTGATTGTTTGTGGCTTTAATGTTGCTAGGCTATCTTATATAGGATTTACCTACTGCATTTTCATATTTCACTATTAAAAGCCATACAGTCATGTGAAAAAGTACATTTTCACAGGCTTTTCACATTATGCAGTTGTTAAAACCTAAGAGCACCTCATGATTCAAGAGCTTGTAGAACCACCTTTAGCAGCAATAATTTGAAGTAATTTTTTTCTGTATGAATTTATCAGTCTCTCACATCATTGTGAAAGCATTTTGGCCCACTCTTCTTTACACTGTTGCTTTAGTTCATTGAGATATTCATTTCTGCTCAGCTCTTTTAAGGGCTTGCCACAGTATTTCTGTTGGGTTGAGGTCTGGATTTTGACTGGGCCATTTTAACATCTTAATTCTTTTGTTTTTTAGCCAGTCTGGTGTAGATTTTCTGGTGTGCTTGGGATCATTGTCCTGTTGCATTAACCAATAATGGCCAAACTTCAGCTGTCGAACAGATGACCCCACATTTGACTCTACAATATTTTGATATACAGAGGAGTTCATGGTTAACTCAATGACTGCAAGGTGCCCAGGTCCTATGGCTGCAAAACAAGCCAAAATGATCACCCTTCCACCTCTGTGCTTGACAGTTGGTAATTGTTTGTGCTGATATGCTGTGTTCGGTTTTCATAAAACATGGCACTGTGCATTATGGGCAAACATCTGCCAGTTTGTCTAATCTGCCAAAAGGGCATTGTTCCAGAAGTCTTGTGATTGGTTCAGATACAACTAAGCTCTGCTACCATGTTATTTTTAGAGAGAAGAGACTTTTTCCTGGCAACCCTTCCAAACAAGTCATACTTGTTCAGTCTTTTTCTAATCGTAATCTCATGAACATTTAACATGCTAACTGAGGCCTTTAGTGTCTAAGATGTTGCTCTTGATTTTTAGAATTTCTCTGGGCATTGCACGGTCTGACCTTGGGATGAATTTGTTGGGGTGTCTACTCCTGGAATGACTGTGGAATTGTATTAACCCATGCCTGAATGCTCCAGACCAGCACCAGCCAAAACTTGTGCTTTTACAGACATGGTCACGCTGGCTCATGATCAATTACTTACTTAATCTCCTATTTCCTATGGGAATTGTAAGGGTGTACTTTATTTTTATAGGCATGCGTGAATTGTAATTGAATTGTAAGCTGTAATTTTGAGAGCAATCTTCTCCTTTGATTATGCATTTCTAATGAGAAAATTCCCAACAGAATGAGTTATCTTGCATTTGTGGTTATAGTGTATTCAGGGCAATACAGTAGTATAATTAAGAAAAAATGTTGCTTTGGTGATCTGTCCAGAGTGTAACCTGCCTCTTGCCCAGTGTCAGCTGCCATATGCTCCAGCCTGAGCAGATGGATGGATGGATGGCTGAATGGATAGATGGACTAGGGGATGGTTGGGTGGTATGTAGGTTAGCATGTTGCTAGTTGAAATTACCAAGAGAAGCCCAGAATGAAAACAAAACCTCTTAAATTCTCAGAGAGGGTGAAGAGAAAGGCTTGGTCTCTAAACAGGTTTACCTTCATGACTCCACTTTTACATAAAAACAGGCAACACTCTTTTCTCATCTAAAAAGCCAAAGAATTGCAGGACATGGCATGACATAGGCATGAGACAAGGAATGTTACAAGTATATTGGGGCCAGTGTCTTTTTAAAAGCCTAAAGCTGTCGTCAGCATGCACCATATTCAGAGACATTCAGGCAGATGTCCCTACTCAGGCTTGATTGCCCTCACCAAGGCCCATCAGGGATTGCACTTAGCCTAGCCGGAGTTGGCAAAAAAGACACAGAATCCCAAGTTATTTTTGCTGTGCACAGTTCTTCCATTAGGTACAACTGAAATATTGACGCTGCTTGCTCTATACACTGCTTTTCTCCATGTATCTTGCATACCAAAGGTCAAGAATTAGCTGAACTCGATTTCTGTATTAGCCAAAAATAGATTTTGTTCTCAAAGTAAAAAATAAATTGACCTTCCCTGATGGTAGTTTTTTTACTCTTTGACTGATGTATGCTTTGTTTCCAGTCCCTGATTGGTTTTGACAGAGAGATTTTCCCCTTTGCAATCTTGGCAAAAAAAGACCCTTAGTTGTAAACCCCAAGCAGATGGTACATATAATGTTAAACAGTAAGAGATGGAATCAACAAAAGGCATTTATATGGACTTTGTCCCTTTTGTCTTTGTGCTAGAAAATATATCAAATAAAAAAAGGAAAAAAAAAGAAACATTTCTTATACTTGCATGTTCCTTCACTCTCATCTGCTTATTGATGTTTTAAGTTGCTCCAAATTAAATTGTTAAAAATCATGAAAAATCAGCATGTGCAGCATATCATTAACAATACCCACATGAGAAGTAAAACAGGAAACATATGTCTTATGAATAGCGGCATATGGAATGTACCTGACCTGATAATTAGAGCTTTAGACAAAACAAATTTAAAGCAGAAACATCTAATCTTTGTGCAAACAGTAATCCCTGTGAGGGAAAATGACTGGTTTGAACCAACTTAGATAATTCTGCCTAAGGTGCCTGTACCTTGTTTATCTGCCTATCAACAAAAGCAAGTGAACACACTATTGTATCTACTCATTGTGGATGTCTACTTACCCGCCTTTTGCAAAGCTAATTGTTGGATGTTTGGATTGAGAAAATCATGTCTTTTTCATAAGATTTAAAAGTAATAGCAGTCAGTATTTAACCCTTGAACAATACCTCAGCAGGAAAAGAGTATACCATTTTAGTAGTCCTTGATAATAATACAAGCCTAAATCCAATTCAACCAGAATTTTATTTCATGAATATCTTGTAGTTCTAGCACTGTTATTATCTACTGCACAAGCAGAAAGAGCCAAGCCATTATGAAAATGGCTCATCTCAAATAAAGGTCTTTATTCATTATTTCCTCTGTTACATGTGTGTTTGTTGAGGTCTACCTAAAAATACTTTTTATTATTTTCATTTGCTTTTATTTCGTTTTACCATCCCAATGTTTGCCTGTTGTTCTGATAATTTTGGGACAATATAATTACACGATATTCATGTTATGTTCACCACTTTGCACTTCCCCCTTCTCCTTTAATTTGCAAAAATGCTGCACTTAATATCCAAGCTTCGAGCTTCTACTTTGTTGTTTTTTGATTAAACTGTACTCATATGTCACTTCATAGCCTTTTTCAGGAAAGTTGAGGATCATGAAATTTGAGTTGTCTAAAGGCTTTTATTTTGACATATCTGTGGGAAATGTTGAGGTGGAGAGTACCTAAACACGTAAAACAGCAAAATATACTGTGCATGCCTCAACCTACCCCTCATTTCTTTATATTTTGCTAGGAAAATGTAAAACAGACCCAGCAGTTTATTGAAACATGTGCAAACATAAATGAAATATAGTACATAAGGCAAAAACAGAGTTTGTTCAATTTTAACAAACTTAAAAGTCCATATTTATCCTTTAGCACAGACTGAAATCTATTAGGCAAGCTTCCTTGTCATTTCTTTAAGTAGTCTTCAGGAATAGTTCTTCGGATTTCTTGAAGGACATTCCAAGTCTCTTTTTCGGATGTTGGCTGCCTTTTGTTCCATTCTCTGTCAAGATGGTCCTACTATTTCAATAATGTTGAGGTCCAGGCTCTGGGGAGGCCAGTTCATGACTGATAGTGTTCTATTGTGTGTTTTTCTATCCAGGTAGGCTTTTACTGCATTGGCAGTGTGTTTGGGATCATTGTCATGCTGAAAAATGAAGCTTATGTCAGTCAGAGGCTTTCTAGATGGTATTAAGGAAAAGAAAGAAAGACGAACATTTTTGAAAGACCTTCAGAAAGCCAGGAGAGCTATTGCTCATGGCCACTTTAACAAGTTAAATGAAAGCATTTCTCCTTCAAGTAAAATATAAAGAAATGAGGGGTGGCTTAAAACTTTTGAACATTACTTTACTGAAATAGTAATACTGTTAAAAATAGAGAGTTTTATCAGGGAGTTGTTATGTTATGTTGTCATGGAATCAGTACTGTAGCATTGTGCTTCAGGCTGCAATCAGCAGTCATGCCTTTATAACACAGGCAATTGGACAGAAATTATTAGGGACCAGTCTTTATTTGTTTATGCTGTCTGAGCAACCAGCTATTATTTGCAACTATTCATCTGTTAGAAAATTGTTTTGCTCCAATTGAAATGACTGAAAATCTTGGAAATCATAATAGATTTTTTTTCGAACAAATAAGCATTCATTACCGTTTAACTGCTTTGTTTTTGAACTCATTTAAAATTGAGCAAAAATTATTTAACTTATTTGTATTTCAGATTCATCCTAATTGCTGACCTCTGTGTCATTACAAGTCCACTTCAGTGGCCCCCTGCCTCCTGCCATATCATTCACCCCTCCTCAAAAGTCACCCAGATCTGTGCATCCACACATGGGAAAGGCGAGATGGTTTTGCAGCCATAATTACTCTGCTCCATATTCATGAGAGAGTGCCCAGTGTGAAATGTCAGTGTTTTCCACAATGCTTTGTCCTATCCTCAGCCAACTCTAATTGGACCAGTCCAGGTAGCCTATGAGCAAAGAGAAAGATGGAAGCCAGCCTGGATTGTGGTCAAAGGGGCCTGTGGTTGAATTTTATCGCCCCACCACAGTATCAGCGCTGAGTCTCACCAGGACAGGATGGCCAATATTCAGCTACCCTGGGGTAATTAAAAATGTCCTCCGTTTAATTTACACCAGGCTGTTGAAGCATGATATCATTATTGGAATGCATTATAATTCAAGGTTATTATGGGGTTTATCTGCTGTGTTTTAGAACAGGCAATTGTAAGATGGTGGAACCTACACTGCTGTGATACCACCAAGAGAAAAGAAAGGTGCAGCAGTCCTCTGCTCTACGCATTATGTCATCGTTTTTACACCCCTGGGATATGACCCAAAACATTTCTACACATCATAAGTTCCAGGCCGCTGGCAATTTTGCAGTGACAGCAGTGTTGTAGAAGCACACCTGGCAGAGAGGTTTGCGTACCTGCTGTACACCAGCATATGTTATACAGTCTGATTTTTTTTTCTTTAAACACCCAAGCCAGGAAGTACTCAAACTCACTGAGAACACGAAGACAGCTCAGCAACTGAGCATCGTCCTTCCTGACACTTTGTTAAGTAAAGTGAGACAAGGAGCAATAGAAGTATGTGTTTGTTTATGTGTGTGTGTGCACGCACAGAATCCAGGAGCAGAGGGTAGTAGGTGAATGTCTATTGTTTTACAAATTAGCTGCCAGTCAACCTCCAGATGGCCTGTGGGTGATGCACGTGGGCTGAGTGGCAGGTGCGAATGATTCAAGAGCGTTGTAGGTGCTCCGTGTTGTTTTTGTCAAAAGAAAAAAAGAAACAAAATTGAGGTTTTGAACGATAGCAGAGGCGTTGGGGTTGCTTTTGAATAGTCATTCTGCCAGCACTTGATCACACAATTATGCTGTTTTCAAACTGCACTGTCTGTATTGTTGTCCTCTCACAAGTGGAGTTGAGCATGTGGAATCTTGGATAATACCATGATGGTTTTTAGAGGAGGTGTTGAATTGAATTTTTGACTTTTCCTCACTGAGTGTTATGTAGCTGTTGGGCTTTCTTTATTCGTTCTCTCAGTGAAGGACATTTTAGTAACACAGTTGACTGCTACAATGTGATTCAATGAACAGGAAGACTTTTTTGTTCTTCGGATGCAGTGCTTTGTTTTTGCCCATGCATGAGAACGTGTGTCTGTTGACATAATACATTGTATATAAAAAATGAAGGTAGCCACCATGATATCACCAATTGGAGCTATAAATGATGATATCTGGGTAAGAGAATGGCATTTTCATCTCATGCTGACAAGCTTTGTTAGAAAGCTGCATAAATAGACACATTCACTCACTGGCCATTTCATTTGATACACCTTGCTAATTGGGCCCCCTTTTTGCTTAGGAAATGCCTTAATTTTTCACGCCATAGATTCAACGAGGCACTGGAAGCATTCCTTGGAGATTTTGATTCATATTGACAGGATCGCATCATGCACTTAATGCATATTTGTTGGCTGTGCATTCAAGCCATAAATCTCACATTCCACCACATGCCAAAGGTGCTCTGTTTGATTGCAGTCTAGTGACTGTGGAGGCTCATTGTCATGTTCAAGAATCCAGCTTGAGATAATTTGAGCTTTGTGACATGGTGCTTTATCCTGGTGGAAGCAGCCCTTGGCTACACTGTGATAATAAAGGGATAGACATGGTCAGCAACAATACTCAGGTAGACCGTGGTGTTTAAATAGTGCTCAGGCAGTTAGGCTAGATCCATACTTTCATGACAATTATGCTTTGTTTTGCCTCTACTAGCTGAATATCACAGCACAAATTGAGACTCATCAGACCAGGCAACTTTTTCCAATCTTCTGTTGTCCAGTTTCGTTGCTCTTGTGCAAACTGTAGCCTAATTTTCCTGCTCTTAGCTGACAAGAGTGATATCTCATGTGGTCTTCTGCTGCTGCATGCCATCTTCTCAGGGTTTGATGTGTTGTGTTTTCAGAGGTGTTCTTCTGTAACACCTTCTGTTTTCAGCTTAAAGCAGTTTGGTCATTTTCCTCTGACCTCGGGCATAAACAAGGCATTTTCTCCCAGAGAACTGCCGCTGACTGGGATTTTTTTCTTTTTCAGACTATTCTTTGTAAATCCTAGGGAGGATTGTATGGGAAAGTCCCAGCAGATCAGTAGTTTCTCAGACCAGCCTATTTGGCACCAGCAACCAATCAACAACCAACAATCAAATTCACTTAAATCATCTTTCTTCCCCATTCTGATACTTGGCTTGAACTTCAACAGGTCAGCTTGTCCATGTCTACATGCATAAATGCACTGATTTGCTGCCATGTGACTGGCTGTTTAGCCAAATACATTAACAAGCAGTTAAACAGGTATAACTGGTATAACAGGTAATGAAGTGACCAGTGAGTGTATGTCTGCTAATTAGTAAAAATAAATAATAAATTAGATTTTACATGCCAAAACTGAAGTACAGACTTTGATGGGCTGTAATTAAAATTAATCACTCAACAACCAATAGTACTTGTTAGATAACAAGCAAATTAATTTAATATTCTCCAAAATGCTCCAGAAGGCATCTAAACTCCAAGCACGTTTGAGAAGACTTGGTGGTGCAGGGTGGAGGTGATGCCTAGCAGACAGCTAGCAACTGAATCAACACCCATCTGGTCCTCAAAGTGGACACACTCCTTATAATGTGTAACTTTAAGCTTCAAATACAATTTAAACATGGTATGACCAGGATGGATAGGATTAGAAATGAGTACATCAGAGGGACCGTTTAGATTGAGGAGTTTGGAGATATTATCAGAGTGGCAAGGTTGAGATGGTTTGGGCATGTTCAGAGGAGAGATAGTGGATATATTGGACAAAGGATGTTGAAGATGGAGCTTCCAGGGAGGAGGAACAGAGTAAGACCACAGAGAAGGTTCATGTATGTAGTGAAGGAGGACATAAGAAGGATTGGTGTGACAGAAGAGGATGCAGAGGATAGGGTGAGATGGAGGCAGATGATCCGCTGTGGTGACCCCTGAAGGGAGCAGCCGACAGAAGAAGAAGAAGAGAAGGCTTTATTTAGGGAAAAAATTATAACTGTAAAAAGTCTTTTTTAGCCCTAAAGCTGAGAAATTTAATATGGGAGTCCATGGGTATAGATGTACTTTTGAAGCCAGCCTCAAGTGGCCATTAAGAGGAACTGCAGCTTTTGGCACTTCCGCATGGGCTTCATTTTTCAGCCTCAGACCTTGCATCTTGGTGTGCAACAGTATGAACACTTGGGTAAAAGAATGCTATCCATATTTAAGTATGTGTGTGTGTATATATAAGAATAATCAACATAAACATATGACAATAGTTATGATTTTTCTTTTTTTTGCTATCTCATAAGCAATCAAATCACTCTCTCACTCACTCAGCCATCAAGTTTATCACTCACAGCACAAAATCCTTGCCCTCTTTCTCCCTCAACAAGGTATGATCCATATTTCATACATTGCCTGTAAATCGCTTGGCCAGGACTGTTGTGACAAAGCCCTGGAAATGGCAGGGGGCAGATTGGCTCTGTGCCTGATGCTGACTGTACCTAGAATACAAACAGCTTCCAGAGAAACTGTAAAATGCTGTATATGGGTGTTTTTAGTGTCAATTTTCAAGGTTGAAATGCTCTCTATTACTATTTCATTGCAATCTAGTGTGTTGCAACAGTTTATCATCATACTGGCGAACCAGTGTGTATTCATTGGAACCAATTTGCCAGAGTGCATTAAGATAGGGATTAAAATGTTGAGAAATGGAAAAAGGCATCATCGGGCTTCGTGAAATAGAGCAATCAAACTCCCATTCTGCTGTAAAGCCCTGCTAATTCCACAAGCACTCTCCTCCCTCTGTCTTACATCAAGTAACACAGCCTCTATGCAGTGAGCATTTACAAAGTGTGACTAACACAGAATCTGGGTAGTGCTTCTCTACAATATACCAGGATATTTTTTAAGTGCATAACCATTAAGTCAAGTCACCCGAGTCATCTGAGCTCCCAGAGTGTTATACTTTGATCCTTTGGCGTCAAAGTTTATCACTTCTTCTCCTTTGATGGAGGAACTCGGCTGTGTGTTTGTGCATGCATGAGTGCCTGTGTGTTAATACGCACTGAGTCTTTGATCCTGGATCACCTTGAGGACAGTGGCTGATGCAGCGCTATGTAGGGGACAAAAAAAGATATATGCCATACCCTGCTATGTAATATTACGTTACAGCCATCAGCCAGTTAGCTTATCTCAAAGATTGAAAATCTGGAGGAAACTGCTTGCCTGGTTCTGTCAGTTTAAACAAACAAGATAAATTACACAACTACGGAACTTTTGAGGCACCAGTAGGCAATGCTAAGGAAAGCCAGCTGGCTGTTGTTTCAGCTACAAGTACATATTAAACCAATACAGGCGTGAGTGCATTCGAGATTCTCATCTAAGTCATAGCCAAGAAAGTGAACAAATTAAGCACTTTTCAAATTGTGTAATCCACCACAATAACAACTAAATATAAGGAGGTTATAGTCATCATTTCAGTTTTGCTCTTTGTTAATTCCTAAAGTGTATTGTGTTTATTTTGGATAGTATTGCATTTCATCATGGACAATTCATGCTGTTATTTCTGCTGGAAATTAGGTTAAAATGATATTGAACTAAAAGAATGAAAAGAAAAACACAAGCATATGCTTTGTCTTTTTTTCTCACTAGGATGTCTTTAGAGATCCACAGCATCCTATCATACAAAATGCCACACGATAGTATCACCTTGTCACTTATCTCTGTTTTTGGTGAGTTTATGACAGGGTGTAGATGTACGGTGCGGTATCATGAGATCCATCTTTGTCAGTGAAATAACTACAGAACCAGCAGTTTTTTGTGAGTTTTACTAAAGAATGGATTTTGTCACAAACTATTTTAAACCTGACACATGATCATTTGATACAATGTTTTGTAAAGTACCACAGTAAGAGATTCAAGACATGCAGGCTTGTCCTTCTCTCTGTTTCCATTTACATACAGAGTGCTAGATGGGAGATTTTACTGAACTCAGGAGTGCCAACCCCACAGAGAGCAGTTATCTACTCTTTTGGGGGATGGGCTTTATTTTCACAAGGGTGCAGTTAATGCTCTATTTTATAACTTTGATGCAGAAAAATGGAGATAACCTCCCTCTTGAGCTCATTTATACCTTTTTTTTTTGCCAAAGCAGGCTAAATCAATTTCACTTTTCTACGTCTCAAAGAAATAAATATAGGCGAGGCTATGTATTTATGCTGAGCCTGACCTGTATGTCCAATGTGGTGCCTGCTTACTTGTGCATATTGATTCTGTGGAAATTTAAGCCCATCAGACAGCTATTATGAAAGGTAATGCCAAAAGAAAAATCATATTATATTAGAGCCCTTTTATTAATGTGTGGCACTTGGTACTTCTTTGCTTTGTTGCTAGCAGATGTCATGTACTCCTTTTCCTTTAGGCTAGGAAAGACTTTTTTTGTTGAGTGTGAGAAACACTCACAAGGTGATACTATCACAACATACTGCTCTCAGTAGCATTGGTATCACAATTCAAAGATAGTTGATTCATTTCAAGACAATCATCTACCACTGAAAAGGAAACCAAGTGTGCATTTGTATTATCATTAGTGTGCAGTTTAATTAATATCTCAATTCAGTTAATTAGCTCTTTGACTTGTTTTCCCTCCTGTTTACGGTGTCACTGTTTTGCCCTTGTGAGTACTTTCTTCTGTATGTTGGTTCCCATCTGTCTACTTTATCCTCATTCATTTGACGAGCGCCACCAGAAGGAGTCATGTAGTAATAATTCTGGTAAGGCGAATAGGTAGGGGATTCTGTTTACAACTCCTGTCAAGGGACAACCTCTGGAGGTCAAAAATGAAGCCAACACTGATGTGTAAAAACTGGAGGGAGGGAGCCAATCCCATTTGACTCCCATGTTAAAGTATACAACTTTATAGCATTAAAAAAATATTTACAGCCTGGTGCAAAAAGCAGTTTAGTCCTCTATGGATAATTTCTTCCTTCATAAGAAATTTGAGCTGGGTGATTTTTTTTAAGCTCTTTCAGCTGAAGGACTAACGAGCCATGGCCATGACAAGGCATTCACAGTTCTCAAGAACTGCCACTCCTCCTACAGTATTGGTCTGAACTTGATCACCTAATGGGTCTTCAACCAAACTGTGCTCAAAGTCAAGATCACATTTGTCATTTTACAGGCACTCCATTTGTACTAGGATCACTTCTCTTAAAGGTATTGGTCTGGATTGTAATGTTCATAAAGTGAGTGTTTGTGTGTGCCCCTCTGCCATCTACTGTATATACAAAGGCCATTATTAGGTTTATCTGTGGTATAGTGATGTCTTAAGCCAGATTAGGGCTGGTCTAGGGCTGCTGTCCTGGATATGACTGTATGCATTTTTATTCTTATTAGTTTGTGAAATTCAGCCAGCCATTGGCAAGAAAACATATCACTTTCATTCTATATTACACATGATTATAGCCTGGAAATTATGAGGGATCAAAAGCTGGCTAAGCTACTATATCATTGACATTCTTGTTTATGACTCATCCTCCTGGATAACTGAGTTAGGGGCATGGCCATATTGATTGATTGACAGATGTCCTGACACAGGCAGCTGGAGCTTATTATCTGCTTGGCCTCGTCCACTGCTTCAAGTCATGAAACTGGATTTCTTTGTGCTTTTGGTGCCTATTGGAGCATTTTCAATGGATTTTCTGACTATTAATATTGTGTGGTACAGATCATCCTAGAAGTTTATGCTTCAATTCAAGTGAGTGTAATGCCAGTATTTTATTATTCTGTTACTTAGCACTAATTAACTGATATGTATGTCTGTGCCTTGCACCCATGCAGTTTATCAATGCAGTTTGATAATTGGGCTAGCTAGCATTAACTGATAAAGTAGAAATCCACATTTCATACATATAAGGTAACTTGGGTGGCTTCAAAAATTCAACATGGTGGTAGCAATGAAACTTCAGAATGTGAAGTCCAAAACCAGTTGGTGACGTAATGGGGGCTACATCAATTTTTTTTACTTTTTTTTTTTTTTTTTTTTTTTTTTTTTTTTGGGAAAATATCCCAACTCTTCTGGAAATTGGGTTTGTACTTGGTCTGTTCGCAGATGGACTCATGGATCTGTCCTTCTCTTCTAGTGACAGTGATACAGGGAGAATTTTTGGACCCCCTTCCGGGCGCTTCCTTACGTTCCTTGGCGGAGGACGAGACCGTCCTGCCCTGTCACTTTAAGCCAAACAATGGCAATGTGGTGGTGCAGGTCACCTGGTATAAGGAAAAACCCGATGCCACCAAGGAACAGATCATCACCGCACACCATCAAAACGGACAGACAGGTAACCGGCACTGTGTCTGAGTTCTAGTTCTCTTTCTGCCCTAGTCTTGTCTTTACATCAAGTGCTAAAAAAAAAAAAAAAAAAATCTTCACATCAGATCGCTTCCCCTTTCTTCTTAGAGAGAAACATTTTCTTTGTCACTCCCTTATAAAGTTTCTCTCAGCGTTGCAAGCTGATTTGTCAGCTTCACCCGACAAGTGTGTGGTGGCTTTGTTTCTCTGCTCCGAGAGCTTTTTGTCGCTTTAAGGCAGGTGTTCACAACCATCCAAAAGTGCTAAATAACCTGGCTTGTAAGAGACACTGACAGTTTTGCTATGATATCAGTACTTCAAGGGTGCCAAGACCCCGATCATCGCACTCGTTTTTTTTTTTTTATAGTTTGGTGTAATTCGAGGTGATTTTGGAATTGTATTAGTGCCCGGACCATGATGGAATTTCAGGCAAGGGTGCAGACACGTGTAAGGAACTGAAAGCGACCAAATAAAGCCCGAGGTCTGTTTTGAACTCACTGGATTTAACTTTCTGTGTCACATCCTCCCTCGCATGGTCCTCAGACTCTCTCTCTCTCTCTCTCTCTCTCTCTCTCTCTCTCTCTGTCTGTCTGCAGCATTTGGGTCATGGTCTCAGCGCGTGCGCTTTAAAAACAGCGAACCCACCGTGGACTCGTCTCTGGTCATCATGAGCACGGAGGTGTCTGACGAGGGGAAATACATCTGCCATGTCAGCACCTTCCCCTCTGGAAACTTTGACGCGGAGATGTCGCTCATCGTGTGGAGTGAGTCCATCCATCACGCCTCTTTTTGTCAAAGTCACACGAAAAGTGTGCCAAGGCATAACTGATACATGACTAATAATGTAGTAACACACAGAAAACATGAACAGCACTCTTACTCATGACTTTCTTTGTCTATGGCGGTTCATTAAGCCTTTGTCACACCCCTGATAAGGTTATGAACGCACACAGGAAACATAATACGATTTTACATGAAGAAGGAGTATCTTATTCAATTTCCAACCCATTTAGCTGTTTAGATATACATTTTATTGTACATTTTATATGTCAGGGAATTCAGCCTCGGACAATGAGCTTCCTAACTGTAGCGAAAGCAGGCTTAGATCAGGTTCCACTGATTGGATTCTGCTTGCTATAGCTGTGTTCTGGACTCTTCCCGCTTTACCACACGCATATATTCCATAAGTATTGGGACACCTACAGGAGCGTTTATGACACCCCACTCTAAATCCTAATCCTCTAAAGAGTTGGTCCTCCCTTTGCAGCTATAACAGCTTCCACTTTTCTGGGAAGGCTTTCTGCAAGATTTCAGCGTGTCTGCGGGATTTTTTTTGGAACATTCTTCCGCATTCTTCCACAAGAGCATTCATAAGGTCAGACACTGATGTTGGACTAGAGGGCCTTGCTCTCAATCCCCATTTTAGTTCATCTCAGCGGTGTTCAGTGGGGTTGAGGTCAGGGCTCTGTGTGGGCCAGTCAAGTTCTTTTGCAGCAAACTCATTAACCATGCTGGAGGAGAAGAGGGCCTTCCTCAAACAGTTCCCACAAAGTGTCTGGTTAACTTGAAGCATTAAGACTTCCCTTCAGTGGAACTAAGGGTCCAGGCCAACCTCAGAAAACAAAAGCCCATAGCATTATCCTTTCTCCATCAGACTTTACAGTTGGTGCAATACAGTCAGACAGGTAAGGCTCTCCTGGCATTCACCAAATCCAGACTAATTCTACAGAATGCCAGAAAGAGAAGTGTGATTTTTCGTTTTAAAGAACACGTTTTCACTGCACCACAGTTTAGTGGCAGCCACTAACAGACAAATTCTCTTACTATGAAGGACCTTTAAATATCTCCTTAGGTCTGCAGTTGCATTCAACACTGAATTCTAAGTGTGTTGACCTACCATCATTATCTCCGTTCTGATCAAATATTGTAACAAACCCTCCTCCAGCTCATCCCATCTCCTCCCTGGAACCTGTGACTGTAGTGGAGGGACAGGACTACAGGCAGGTCGCTTCCTGTCGCTCCGTGGCCCGCCCACCGCCTCAGCTCTCCTGGGACACCGACCTGAATGGCCAGTCCGTCAATCGCAGCGCCGACAACGGGGCTGTCGCCTCGCACTACTCCCTGCACCCCCTGAGGGGCATGAACGGCAAGAAGCTGGACTGCCTGGTGTGGCATCCGACTTACCCGGGCCCCCGCAGGATAAGAAACCAGCTGGTGGTCTACTGTGAGTCCTCACGCTAACTACACTGAGGCTGTACTATTTTATAAGAGTCAAAAGGTTTTGTGGTATAGAAATTAGACATGTTCAAAGCATGAAAAGCACATGCAGACATAAGCACATTACAATCCATATCAGTTAGTTTGACTTGCAGTACCTAACTTCTAAATCAGTATGAAAATAATAATTATCTCCTGTTTTTTCTGTTGTAAGAAACGAATGCATCATCATTCTGCACTCATAATGTTGCCGGGATGCTTTACTCTGAACTTAAGCTGTGTAAAATGTTGCCTTCATACTTGCATCAGCTAAAAGCCCGACTATTCCACCTTAAACTGATTAAAGCTGGTAACTTGTTGTTCTGCCTCCCAGTCCCTCCACATTCAGAGGTGTCTGGCTACAACGGAGACTGGTATGTGGGCCTAGAGAATGCCGCCCTGAGCTGCGTGAGTGGAGGAAACCCCAAACCACATAACTTCGAGTGGATCAGGTACAGTAGGATCCACCTACCTCTCTGGCTGTCTGGCGTTTGTATGACTAAGTGTCTGATTTGTCTGGTCACGATTCCCTTTTTTTGAAACTGCTGGAGTTGATGCCAGTTCCCTGTTCCGTGATTTAATGGGTCTGAAAGGAGTGTTGAGTGACGTTACATTCAAGCCATCATCAAATTACAGTTACTTTTACTGCTACTCATCACTCTATCTGTAGTTGAATCATCAGTATGGCTGAGGTTAATTGGAAATACACATCAATTTATGGTCTTTTTATGGGACTTGTTAACAAAAAGTAAAATTAAACATCATTAACCTACAGAACTTTTTTATTAATAGCCATATGCCAGGTTCAGACTAGATGACAGAGTGCTCTAGCAGCTGAAGCAAATTTACACACCTATTTAGACATGGCAAAGTGAAAGCGGAAGGACGTTAGCCAGTATCACGCATATCACTTCACTTGGTTCTCTGTTTAAATTCTTTCCATGGAAATGGCTAGCGAGCGCCTCCTTTCCAATGAGCCTGGCATTAGTCTTATTATTTGCCTTTCTGACCCTTATTTAGTTGAAGCTGAGAATATTTGACTAGCATCCAGATTAATCCTGTTTATTCTACAGTCCTGTGAAAAACTTTTTGTATGACTTTATCAGTCTCTCACATCATAGTAGAAGAATTTTGGCCCACGCTTCTTACCAACGTTGCGTCAGTTCCCTGAGGTTTGCAGGCATTTGTTTGTGCACACCTCTCGCCCACCACAGCATTTCAGTGGGGTTGAGGGCTGGATTTTGACTGGGCCATTTTAACACCTTGATTTTTATAGAGTTGCCGTTGTATTTGGGATCATTGTCCTACGTCACGACCCAATTTGGGCTGAGCTTTAGCTGTCAGACAGATGGCCTCGCATTTGTCTCTAGAGTACTTTGGTACACAGAGGAGATCATAGTGGAATGTGGCGGCAAAACAAGCCCAAACCATGAGCCATCCGCCACTTGTGTTTGACAGTCGGTATGAGGTGTTGTTGAGGTGAGGTGGGGTATTTGTGCTGACATGCAATGTTTGGTTTTCCCCAAATGTGGTGTTGTGCACTGTGGACAAACATCTCAAATTTGGTCTTATCTGTCCAAAAAGAAAATTGTTCATTCAGATGTAGCTGTTGTGTTCCTGTCATAGAAAAGAGGCGTTCTCCTGGCAGCCCTCGCAAACACGCCGTACTTGTTCAGTCTTTTTGTAATTATATCATCATGACCTTTAATGTTTACCATGATAAATGAGCTCTGTGGAGTCTGAGTTGTAGTTTTGGCTTTTTCAGTTCCCTGAGCATTGCACATTCTGACATTGGCATGAATTTGCTGCGACGTACACTTCAGGGAAGATAGTGGCATTGTGTTAACACAAAACTGAATGATCGACAAAAGCAAACTGCCAAAGATTCAGTGCATTTAATTAGCAGTGCCTGGCTGCTACTTACCTTCTTAATGTCACTCTAAGCATTAAGGATGTACTTAGTTTTTCACAGGACTGCTTATGTTCAAGAAGCTGAAGGTACAGTATGAAAGGGTTTGAGGAAAGGTCGTGAAGAGGGGTGCTAGCATGTAAACTTAAATCTCAGCAATGCATGTCAGAAATATTATAAATAAATATTTTACAATGTGAATTTAAAGATATTTATAACATTTGTTTATCAGAAACTGGAAGTTTTATGACAACTGCATATAATGATAGTAATAGTGATACGTAAAAATGAATCAGCAGTTCTCAGGTTTCACTACCTCAATGCACTTGCACTATAATTTTGAATTTACACTATTTGCCAAAAAGAAAAATAAGAATAAATGAGTTTACATACAAATTTGACTCATATCATTATAGCTAGTTTATCAGAATTCCTACAAGTAATGTAGCTTCAGGTGCTCCCTTATATTCTCCCCAAGGGGTTGCCGCAGTGGATTAATCCACATTGGTAATTTGACAGAGGTTTTTATGCTGGATGCCCTTCCTGACGCAGTCCTCCATGGTGAGAAGGTCTTGTGCCTCCACCAGTGACCTTTCACTTGTAAGGCGAATGTGTAAACCACTAGATCGGAATTCCTACGCATATTGTGATAAATCATAATCATGATTTTTTTAACACCCTAGTTATGCAGTCTGATGTCATAATGACCCTACCCGAAACCCTCATAGTGCACCTTTAATGTCTTACATCCGTCAAATCTATTCCAAATGCTCAAGCTGCATTTAGTCAGTAATCCAGGATTTACTAAATGTGCTGGCACAGAGGGGGGGCAAGGAAAAGGCAAGGGGGCTCCCACAGCAAATCAAAGAATTTACTCATGAATAAAATCAGTGTAGAAAACATTGGGTATGATTTTCAGACTGTTGATGCTACACAGGACTTTAATTTGATTTTGTGTTGGATAATTGTTTTGCACACTGGAAAAAAATGACTTAGCCTTTTTACGTAAGTGGTAATGTACCTTTGGCTGCTCCCTTGTATTCTCCCCAAGGGGTCACCACAGGAGATTAATCCGCATTGTAATCTGGCAGAGGTTTTACGGTGGATGCCCTTCTTGACACAACCCTCCATGGTGACAGGGGCTTGTGTCCCCACCTGGAATCCAACCAGGGACCTTTTGCTTGCAGGGCGAATGTGTAAACCACTACACTACTGGGACACAGACTTTTTACTTAAGTAAAAGTTATAATTTTACTTAAGTAACTTCATATTGCATCAAATTAATATATTTAAAGTACCTAAAGTAAACATACTAATTATTTCATAATCAAAAAAATTATATTATTGATCAGCTGTTGATGATTTAATTATTTACATAAGGCTGGGTAACTTGAGCTATTATAATGCAATCTATCTGCAAGTAGCTAAAGCTTTAAAATAAATAGTTTGGAGTCCAAACTACAACATTTGCATCCAAATCATACTAAAGTAGACTCAGAACGTAGCAGCATCAAAATACTTCACTAAAGTACATTAAACCTGTACTTTAGTGAAGTATTTAAGCAAATGTACTAAAGCCCCTGCCGATGTATGAAAATATCTGCAAATACGCTGGCGTACAATAACTAAGTTATTAGTAAGTTTTGTGTAAAGTGATGTACGCTGGTACATTTCGTAGTACGGCGAGGTCGCTGGAAAATTTTGAGCATACACAAAATCTCTAACTTATGCCAGTGTATGGTTCATACGTCCCGCATACACGGGTCATATGTTGCAGATATGTTATGCATGCGTTGACTCACATTACTCATATGTTGAAATACGTGGAGATATTTTCTAAAACATATTAATAACCTATGAGTAACAGTTTTTTTTAACATACGTGTAACATATATCAAACTTACCTCTAACGAATATTGACGTTTGTAGACGTATTTGACATGTTCCAGTCGTACTGAAATGTTTCCAACATACAGCTAGCGTATAATGGTGCATGTGCTGCATTTACGGGAAGGGGGCAATACGTTAGCATTTGTGGGTATTACGTTCTATATATGTTAGCAATACATTGTGTATACATCCATTTAACATCACTGTTCTGCGTATGCCAGCGTTTTAGAGGAATTTATATGCGTCGGCATATGCTTGTCAAATCGTCATGGTGTGACAGGTCCCTAAGCTAGCTTCATACTGGTTCTGGTATTGGTGGCCATTGCCACCACGTGCCCCTCCTCTGGACACACTCCTGTCAGTCGATTCTCCAGTAAGACCGCCAATAGACTTTTCGAACACGATATCAACACCATATCAATTCATGGTTTGTTTTCACCGCATCCCCATCACACATACCCATCACTGCATGAACTCCTGATGGTGTAGCCGGGGAGGATCTCCGCCCTTTTTTGCATGCCTTAAACAAACAAACTCACACCACTGTCATCTCCTCCTACTGCTCCCGTGTCAGTTGCCACAAACACATACAAATGCTGCCCTGCTATTAACCCAGGCGAGGGTTTGACTCAGATGCCTCACTTGTTCTGCTTGAGTCACCAAACGTCATTTTAAGCCATCAATTCTGATGCATTAATATATTCTCGGGGCGTGGTGTCGCTGGAAAAATGCAGGCCTGTAACAACAACAAGCAGAGTAATGGCTCCCGTCGAGTACAAGTGACAGCTGGGTCCCCAAGGATGGGGATACACAAAGAAGGGGAGCATTTCTGTCTGAAATGAAAGCAAAATGGGAACGTATGGCGGGGTTTCATTCACACTTTCATTGTTTGTGTCAGATGATGGAGTACGTTTTAATTGTCATTAGTCACAAAAACAGGAACACACCTTGTGAAAGGAGTTTTTGTCAGTCAGGCTTACCACACACACGCCATGGATACAGGCTTTCTCCCTTATGAATGACCATGCACATACATATCAAAAAAACAAACATCATCACACATACACACAGATCCAAGCCAGTTCACACAGTGTGTGGTGACAGTCACCTTCTACATGCACATATTTCACATGAACACACACACACACACACACACACACACACACAATGTGCAGCAGCTACAGCAGTGGGAAAACCTGTTTTGCGTTGTCAGTAAATGGCGGCAGGTGAAGTAATAGCTGCTGTCACGGTGTCATGTTCCGGCTTGTGCCGAGAGCAGACAGATGAGATAGTTTCACACGAAGGAGGGAGCACCGGGGGGGGTGAGAAGAAAAAGGGAAAGAGATGAGCAATTATCACAGAGGCGAACTAGTAGGAGCAAGTGGGCAGAGGCGCTGGAGGAAGGGGAAGCAGCGTGTGTGTGAGATTTGTGCGAGGTGTTAAAATGTGTTTGCTGTGTCTGTAAAAACATACAGTTCCTCTTCCTGCTTCTAACAGAGCGCCTGCGAAATAAACACAAACGTGGTCTGTGCAATACATTGAGGTTAGTATGGCCTCTGTGAAAGAAGGAGCAAAGATGAAAACAGACTTTTTATTCACAGCAGCCATTTTAACCACAGTCTGTATACAAAAGATGGACATGTTAGCATGTCTGTCTTAGCATTCCCCTGCTGGTTTGTTGGAGCCAAAAGTGACTAATAAAATACTTGCAATTTCACAGAAAGTGGTTTTTAATGCTGTTAATTTGAGCATTTAAACATGTGAGTCTGTTTGAATTAACTCACTTTTGGAGGGAGGATCAAATGGTCATTGGTGGAACTGCACTAATGCAATGGCTTTATTTTTCAGCCCCTGTTTGCTGCTTGATATTTGGTATAACATATTATCATGAAGTCCTTCTCTGTTTGTGCAGAGAGCCTTAACTGATGTGATTACTAATTTCATGTCAAAGTAACTGCTGTGAAAAGGTCTACAACATTATGGTCTAAACAAACAAACAACCAACTTTATTCGTCCCCAGATGCGGAAATTCAAATTAAATCATCAACACTCTTACAGAGCGAATACACACACACACACACACACACACACACACACACACACTTTATTCATGCAGGATGCAGTGAGGGAGGTCGGCGAATAAGGCTGCCATTTTGCCAGTGAGCAATGTGGGGGTGTTTAGTGCTTTGCTCAAGGGCACATCGGCAATGCTCAGGGGTGAACTGGCATCTCTCTGGCCTCTGGTCCGCCTTCACACCTCCACTCTTCTGGGAAGGCTTTCTACAAGACTTGGAGTGCATCTATAAAAAAATTTTGCCCATGCACCCAGAAGAGAATTTGTGAGGTCAGACAATGATGTTGGACTAGAGGGCCTGGCCCTCAATCGCCATTTTAGTTCATCTCTAAGGTGTTCAGTGGGGTTGAGGTCAGGGCTCTGTGTGGGCCAGTCAAGTTCTTCCACACCAAACTCATCCAACCATTACTTAATGGACTTTATGTGTGCTGGGGCACAGTCATGCTGCAACAGAAAAAGGCCTTCCCTAAATTCTCCCACAAAGTTGAAGGCATAGAATTTTCCAAAATGTCTTGGTAAGCAGAAAAATTACGATTTCACTTCACTGGAACTAAGGGCCCAGGCCAACCTGAGTAGCATTATCCCTCCTCCACCAAACTTTACAGTTGCCTTACTGCAGTCAGGCAGTGACGATCTCCTGGCATTCACCAAACCCAGATGTATCCATCAGACTGCCAGATAGAGAAGTGTGATTTGTCATTCCACTGAACATATTACCACTGTTCCAGAGTCCAGTGGCTGTGTGCTTTAGACCACTCCATCTGACACTTGGCGATGTAACGCTTGCATGCAGCTGGTCGGCCACGAAGCTCCTGGCACACAGATTTTGATGTTAACGCCAAAGGCGGTTTGGAACTCTGCAGTTATTGAGTAAGCAGAACATTGACGACTTTTACGCAGTATGTACCTCAGCACTCGGTGACCCCACTCTATAACTTATAACAGTCACAGAGACAGATATCTGCTAAGTACTAAAATGCTGCAGTTTTACTCACCAAACCTGAAACATAACATAAACCTTATTATATGTAAGACAATTCCATTAAAAATGCTCCTAAATGTCGTGGTGAGGTCCAGTTCAGTCTAGTCAGTTTAACATGGGAACCAGGCTCAAGTGGCAGTTAGAGGAACTGCAGTTCATGGCAACCCTCCCCATTTACCCAGGCTTGGGACTGCTGCGACGAGTACACTGGCTTGTGGGCCCCTGCTATTTCTAAGAGTTTTGGTCTGGATTTTATTCAAAAGATAAGTGCTCGTGTGTGCCCTTCTACATGGAAGGTGCCCATACGTTGATCTGGATGTACTGTAATGTGCCTTCGTTTGTGTTTGTTCTCTGCAGAAAGGATGGAGAACTGCCGAAAGGCGTCATCCTCCACCCAAATGGAACGCTAGCTTTCGGGCGGCCCCTAAACCTTTCGGACGCCGGCACCTACCAGTGCTTGGCGCAGAATGAAGTGGGAGTTGGGAAGGCGGAGGTGGAGATCAGTTTGGGAGGTAGGTGACCGTGATGTCTTGATGCCAGACAAAGGCTCGTCAACATAATGTAAAGTGCTTGAATAGATGTGCATATCCATCCAAGCTTGCCTCTTTCAATTCTGACCCTCACTTCACAGAACATCCCCAGGAGAAGAAAGACCGCGAAAACATACTGATGATCATCATCGGGAGCGCGGCCATTGGGCTGCTCATCTTGATGCTTACCCTCATCATCTACATCACATGCTACCACAAGCGCAAGAACGAGAGGCTAAAGAAGGAGCTGGTTGCGAAGAAGTACGAGATAATGTGATGTTTCATTAAGATGAGATAAGATGAGATGAGCTAATAAGCTCCGCAGGCCAAGAAGAATACCTAAAAATGGAGCAAATCACGGCTATTAAGAGTATCCAAACTGACAGTGGCAACAGTGGAGCGTGTTATGTAGAATCATGAAGTGTAAAATCGAATGGAGAAATTACTATGTGGGGGGGGATCAGTAAATTAACAGCAGGCACAGATATACATGAAAACTAAATAAAAAATCTTTCACTGTGACTGTCAATAAAAATGTTTGCCTTTTTCCCCCGTCTCTCGTTTCTCACAGGGAGGAAATCACCACTCTGTCCAGACAAGCTTCTTTCAGGAGAATGAACTCCATCAGTACGGATGCCAGAGGAGCGGTACT
>VUQH01036542.1:0-15106 GCA_015106775.1 Etroplus canarensis | reverse complement strand
GAGGGTGGGTGTGAGGGAAGAGGATGCAAGGGATAGGGTGAGATGGAGGCAGATGATCCACTGTGGCGACCCCTAACGGGAACAGCCGAAAGAAGAAGAAGAAGAAGAAGAAGAAGTGTGCACAGCAGTAGTGCTTGAGTGCTTAAGTTCACGAGGGCTCAAAATGTAATAAATAGCACTTATTTATAGCCACATATCTCTTCATGTTACCATGACTATGTCAAGCTCCTACCTTAGCTGTCTTTTCTTTATGCTTTCGAGCTTCTCACAAACTGTATATGGGACTTCCCCTGGGACTAACCCTGTGTTTAACGTTATAACATCACAGCTCTATGAACTGTGAGCAAGTCCTTTGGACAGTCTGCAGAAATGTAGACTTACTTAAGGTGTGGGTAAGGGCTCAAGATGACTCTACCAGGGAGTCCCAGTGCACTTGGCAATTTGACAGAGACACTGTCCTAAACCCTCACGGACTGGTGCAGAGTCACCATAAAGTCTGCAATTCTGTAATTGTGGACACTGGTCTGGTCTTGGCCTGTGTTCCAAACTTTTACTTTCACTGCAGACTGCAGTTGCCCTGAAAATATGTACACTTGCATGGAATGTGCATACAACTGGGATATACAACAGCATAATATTGCAACTTGATCTTTAACTTTCTTACTTTTGTATAGCTTGCTAAGAAGATTATGCAACTGACTATTCAGGAAAAACATACCAGCTTTCACACAGTAAAATATGACAAAATTCAGCAGGACATCTGGCTGTTTTTGGTATACTGCATTTGATATGCTGTGCATATTGGAATATATTCCATATTTTGGAATACACTTGGAATAGAGCTTTATTTTAAATTGTATGGTAGAATAGCTATTGGAAAGCATTTTTCTTTCTTATGTCAGATATCTGCCACTGGTTTTAAATTTTTTTTAAAAAGTTTAAAAAAAAATAGCCTCAGCTAATGATCAGTTGAGTTTGATTAAACTGTACAGTGAAAATGTTGTTTGAATATCCTTTTTAAGATTGTAAATACTTAAATATAGTGTGATATTATTTTAAAAATCTCATACTTGTTTTGTTAAACTTATGCACCTGGTTATAATGCTTATCCTGCAAGGTTATTGTGCAACTTTTCAAAGTCAATTCAATTTGTTTTTAAGATTGGGTTTCACAGCATCTCTAAAAAAGTAATAGAGAGCTACAGTTAAAAGGCAGTAACACCAGTGACGCCAACTTATAAGGCATGATTTAAGTAATAAAGGGAAACATGTCCCAAGACTTTAGCAGCTGGCAAGTCTAGAGATACGGATGATTATGATAATGTGTTGAGCACTCGTCAGTGAGGGGATGTACAGACATCTGATTAAAGACTGGCCTGGATATGGACTGAATTATTTAGATGAACATACTGACAAGGAGGGCTTGAGAAACACGGAGTGAGTGAATTAAAGAAAAAGGAAAAGACAGTTGAGATGAAGATAATCATCTGAGCCACTGAAGGGGCACAACCCATTCACATTATACAACTCCAATTCCAAAAAGTTTGGGACACTTTACTACTTAAAAACACACAGACTCCCACTTTATTCTGGGAGTCTGCAGGAATTAACTCATTTTCGGAGCCAGCCTCCAATGGCCATTAGAGGAGCTGCAGTTTTTGACCTCAGTCCTGGATAAGCGCATGACTAACAAATACATGTGAGCTGGTCTGCATTGTCCTCCACACATGTAACTCTACTTTTTATCCAAATTATTTCCTGCTTGTTAAACTAAGCGAGCACAATTCCTAGACAGATTTTCCCGAATCAAACAAAGGGATGGTTGCGCGCCCTCAGTATATCTGCCTGTCATGTCAACAATGCTGATGGCTCAGAGATTAAAGGAACCTCGAGACAGCCATTTTTAAACACTCTGACTATTTTGGGGGACAAACTAATCCCTATAAATCTTATCAACGATATGTGAAAAACCCAACCATATGTGAAGGAGATTAGTGTGGAGTTTTGGCCTTTTCTCGATTTTCTCACTTCAGATAACAGGGGTGTTGGACACGCACACGCCCACACACACAATCAATTTTCACATTCACCATTGTTTTCTTTGAAACTTTGAAGGGTGATAACAAAAATCCTTATCAAGCTTAAGCATTGAATTGGGCCTTTTGAGACCCATTCCCATGCACACAGAAACACTCGCATTTACTGAGACACTTTTGCTATTTAGCCTAGCTCCCCATCTAACCTACTACTCATGCATTGCTCCGTGAGGCTGGTGTGGTTTGGTTGCGCTACTTTCTCAGCTCTCATTACCTCCAAATGCCAATAAAAGAATCCAATCTACTGACGCCTTTTGAAGTATAGAAATTGAAAACTGAGCCTTGATACAAAGAGTCAAATCACAAGAAAAAGGGAGGAAACTGAGGGAAGAGTGCCAGGGAGTTAGAAAGCTGGAGGGAAAGAAAGAGACAGCTTGGGGAAAAATGTATAGACTGAGCAATGGACTGTTTAAAATTTGAGAGAAAAAAGGAGGGAGCTGAGAAGTAGATTATGGGTGTTCTGATTTGATTTCTATGGCAGATATAATGATGGTTAGTTTTCTATTCATCTTCCTGGCTCAGTGGGAGCACAGTAGGCAAATCGGGTTTTAGGATCTGGCCAGTGGGCAATGAGGAGGGCTATTAAAGGATCATTACCATCTCCTGCCATTACGGAGCTGTTGCTCCAGAGGAATTACCTTGGTAATGAGACCAACCTGAAACTGACTGCTTGCAGCAAGCCTGACGTACATTACATGGGAACACTGTGACACACACCTACACACATATCCAGGCAGACTATTTGGATTGATGGTGCTTGCTGCTAGTTTCTCGGACGCCAGTGTGAGCAGACGAGCATGCAGATAGACACCCTCATTCCCAACAAACTGCTTGAGAAGGTACGTAGGAGTCCAATTAATCCTTTTGACAGTTGTTAGCGTGCTTGACATTACCAGGATGCCACTTGTTTTCTTTCATTTCATTTACTTCCTCGTACTGCTCTATCTGTGTCCGAGTATTTGCTCCCTTTCACACATTAAAATGCTCTTTGACACTTTGCCTTCTGTGTGCACTCTGGAGCTAGTGAGCTACGAGCAGTCATTAACCTGAAATGCTATCTTAGAGACACATACGCTTTCCGCAAAAAAGACTTTGCTGCTGTTCCAATGTATACTGGAAGGTAAGGGGGGACCACTTAAAGTAGTAGACATTGTGCTATATTTTAAAGAAAAAATCTTGCATATTGTATGAACTTTTCTTTTTTTTATTTTGACATTAAAAGTAAGCTGGTGCTGTTAATATTTTAAAAGAAAATCCTAAGCTAAACAAAGCCTTGTTAGCCACACAATATTTAAGTTACTCTGAAATTTATATTCCAGCCAAAAGCCATCTTTAGAATAGCAAATAACCTCTGGTTCTGGAAGGAGGCTGTTATTGGAAGCAATAGTGTCTATGTCGCCTATAATGGATACCAATTATGTCATTGAGAAAATGAAATGAATTACCTCAATCTTCCCTGCAGCATAACACAGACCATTCCTTTCCATCTGTAAGCTCTGTATGTTCAAAACAATCATTATCCACTAGATCTACAGGGCAACAGCAAAGAGCAATGCCATGATTTCCAAGTAATGACTTTAATTTTAGTGGTTGGGAGAGGAAAAGTACTCTTCACCACTGGAATCCATCATTTTTCTACCAAAGCTACTATAATTAAATGAGACTAAAGAACGGTCTTGTGGACAAACTGCATCTCACCCATCAGAGTATTCATGCTAGTGCAGCAGCAACTAAAATGGGTTCCTGATGTAAGAGAACTAATACATGAAGGAAAAAAAAAGCAAAGGGATATTCACTGTAGTTCCATTGGCTTTGCATACACACCATCTTCCATGACCAAAATAGTGCTGTGAAAGTTGCTTCAACCAGAGCCCCTACAATGATCACCTTACATGCACAGCGGGGTTCACACACAGGCACTCACTAGTATTCCCAGTACCTTTCCAAGGGCAGAGCCCATTTCAACTTTATGATGGACCTAGAGACACGCTGTGGACAGCAAGGGCTTTGGCCAAAAAGACTTTATAGCATCATAAACACAGTTATATCCCATCTCACCAACATAAATACATGCTGGAGACTTCCCAAGAGGACAGCTTTTAAGTCTCACCTCAGCTCAGTAGAGGGAGGCATCATTCCCATGAGGTAATCAGGTGAATATGTTTTATGATACTGTACCGATTTAGTGTGATAGCAATTAAATTTGTCACAGAATAATCTCACACATATTAAAATTTCCATTTGGGATCCTTATGATGCCTACATTTCGAAATGTCAGAGTTCAGTATCATTCTCATAGTGGTAGGACATTTGAGTCTCCCTGCCGCTGCGCTACATGTGGGACGAAGAAAAGCAAATATAATTAGTGTCACTGTCATAAAAAAATGAATAAATGGACAAATGCAACAATACCGAATGGATTATGCCCATGTATCTAAGCATGTGAACGCTTTGGGAACTGTTTTATTAATTAAAGATCTCCCTTGTGATAACAGGCTGTTAAACAGAAGTTTGAGAAAATCAGACAAAGGTCTGAGAGGTAAAATAGAGGGCAATCATTTTTTTGGTCCCCACTTTTAATAGATACTGACAACTGCAGACCGGGAACACACCACAAGAGCTGCAGTTCTGGAGATGTTCTGACCCAGTCATCCAACCATCACAATTTGGCCCTCGTCAAACTCGCTCAAATCCTTACACTTTGTCCTTTTTCCTGCTTCTAACACATCAAATTTGAGGAGAAACTGTTCACTTGTTGCCTAATATATCCCACCCACTAACGGGTGCCGTGATGGAGAGCTATTCAGTGTTACTCACTTCACCTGTCAGCGGTCATAATGTTATGCCTGATATGTGTAGTTACATCACACAGACAAAATCAGACTCACCACAACTGCAGCTTAGATTTCTCTGGTAAAGCCAAAGAAATCTAAGCTCCAGTTGGCAACAACAAGGCAACAACAACAAAAATACAGTTGACAAACCCATTAAATGGCTTCAGTTAGCTTAAGTGCTGCCTAGAAATGAGCTACAGACATGCAAAAAGAAATAAAATTAAGTACACAAGACCAAAGTGGAGATGCATGATCATAATGTACAGTGTCATGCTTGGAGAAAACCGAGCACAGGAAATTATTTTGAACACCTCATACCAACTGTCAAGCATAGTGGTGGAGGGGTGATGATTTGGGCTTGTTTTCAATTCATCTCTGAAGCCATCTGTCTGACAGCTAATGCTGATATTTTGGAATAAATACTTATTAAAATATCATGATACCATTTCTGAGAGATTTAGGCAGTTAGTTTATGTGTAAAAAGCAGTCCGGGCGTGTCACGTGATTATGACAGCCTATCAAATGTCAAAGCTGAAGGCTCACTGCGCAGCCTCAGTCAAGCTCTGCCTCAGTCCTCACTCCATTGAGCTCACTCTGAAGAAACAAAAGATCAGTGGGCATTAGCTGTTTTCATTGAAAAACACTGGCGCCTGCTTAGTGCTTAGTGTTGTTCATAATTAACACAAAGGATGATGAGAACTCAGAATAACCCAGCCACAGTGTACTCCTAGTGCCAGTCACAAGCACAGGTAAATGGGGAGGGTTGCATCAGGAAGGGCATCCGGTGCAAAATCTTTATCGTATTGAAAGAAAAAAATGTTGGTATGGCCCATCCTTACCTCAACTGGACCGAAATGCTAGGACCTCAAGAGAGCTGTGCACAAACAATTGCCTGCAAACCTCAAAGAACTGAAGAAATGTTAAGAAGAAGAGTGGGCCAAAATTCCCCCACAACAATGTGAGAGACTAATACTGTAAAGTCACATGGGAATTAATTGCTTCAAGTTATTGCTGATAACGGTGGTTCTACAACCTATACAATCCTGGGGTGTACTTAGTTTTGCAAAAACTCTTTTTCACATGACTGGAGCTACTGCAGCTACCTTTGGCATTCATCCTTCAGTCAGTAGCCATGCAAATAATTCATAACTTTATGACTTAAAACATTTTAAAAAGAAAAAAAATTGATCACCTGTGCAGTTGTTGTAAAGAGTGATATTCATTACAGTGACGACAACTGTGTTTAGTAACAGGTTGTAAAACTGTTTATTTCTGTCATCTGCTGCAAAGTGAGGAATTTGAATATGGGGATCCATGGAGAAGGACTCACTTTGGAGATGTCCACAAGTATTCAAGAAACCACAGTTTTCAGCCCATTTTTTAGCTCCAGAGGTGCTGCATGATTGAAAAGTGACCCAACAGAAACATAGTCATAGTCATATACAGACTGATGGATATATTTCCATACAGCACACTACAGAGCACAGTGCCAACTTGTGCTTTTCTGCATGACTGTTCAGATGTTAGATTTTGTTGTTGTCTTTTTATTGCTGTTTTTGTTTAGGATTAATCCCAACAGATTTTCACTGATTTTTGCATCGAGAAAATCAGAGAAAATGTGGCATAGTAGCTCTTAACTGTCTGACATGATGCTTAAAAAATTATTTTTCACTTATCAGGTCCCTGGTTCAATCCCAGGTGGGGACACAAGCCCCTCTCACCATGGAGGGTTGCGTCAGGAAGGGCATCTGGTGTAAAACCTCTGCCAAATTACGGATGCGGATTAATCCGCTGTGGCGACCCCTTGGTGGAGAATACAAGGGAGCAGTTGAAGGTACATTCATTCACTTATCAAAATAGTGAAATAAACAATCATAGTGCAGCATCTCTGGTACACACATTAAATCTGCCATTCTACCATAAAACCTACTTGTCCATATGCAAAACAAGAGAAAAGTACTTAATGAAGAATCTACAGTCTGACCTGAATTTGGCTTCTTTTACATAAGCAATGCTCATTTCCTCTCTCTTTCACAGCCTGTGCCTGCCTAGCCTTCTCTCCCTGAGATGCACTAACACTTAGGCAGAGATTTACATACACAGAGTGGAAAAAAAGGGATTGGAGTGTGAGAGCAGGGTGGAGAGAGATTCAGTGTTTCTCAGAAGCAGACTGAGACAGAGCTCTTCACTCTGTCAGTGTGAAACCACCATTCAGTCTGATAGGCGTCAAGCATGATAATCCCAAAGGAGGGCAGAGGTGTGTGTGTGTGTGTGTGTGTGTGTGTGTGTGTGTGTTTTTGTGAGAGAATGACTAAAATGCTGTGTGTGCAATCTAGTCTGCAGAGTGATATACACTTACACTTGCATGAGAATATGCATATGCATGGGGGAGGTAATACTGACATGTGAGACATGCTGGTCAAAGCATGATTAAATTTTATTTTCATGTGCGTGCGTGTATTGGCATATATATCACTACTTTAATGAATCTGGCAGATGGTGATTTGTAAGAAGTGTATGAAAATCTGTAAAGTGTACCTACAAGGTGATTTATGCCAGGTGCTGCTCTACACTAAGCCATTAAAGAGCAAAAACTTCATAACATCAAGCTAATCCACCAACACTTTCCCCAACTCTTCAAGAAATAATATTTTAAGTTTCTAAACCCCTCGCTCCACAACACATTGGTGGTATGGATCTAACGAGGGAAATTGGATTTCTGTAGTGCGTAGAAATTCAAGTGAACATGACCAGCTTGTACATCTCCAAAAGCCCTCAAGAGTATGGCTGGCAGATGCTCTCAGTAGTGGGGGGGGGGGAGAAGTCACCTGGCTTGTTTGGAGATGTCCTTGTAAACATCCCCTCGCTTGCTATTTATCTGTTCCATGCCCCACAAGAGTGGAGCAGGTGTGGTGTATTGCTCAAACACGACAAAGCACCGTGGAGCACCGTAGAGCACCGAGGTGTGCATTGTTTGCTCTCTCTCTCTCTACGTGCCTTCCAGCCATGCAGATAGTGAGTCCCCCGTGATGTCAGGCAAAGTAAAAGGTTGTTTGTGACATAAGCACTGATCCACACAACCACCACCACCCCACCACCGCCCTTTCCACTTCCTCCCTCACTCTCTCTCATTAAGCCCTGTGGTTCCTTGACTCACACCTCTCTGATTGTCTGGGCTGCTGTTGTGTTACTACATAGCAGATGTTGGGTTTGCATCTGATGACTCCAGAATACCAACATGTGGTTAGGTTTAAAAACAGAGTTTATTTGCAGCAGTGTGGATCACTTTAAGCCATGCAGCAGGTTCTTACACACACACGCACACACACACACACACACACACACCTACATACACACACACACACAGACACACAAACACACACACTCTTTGAAAAAGTCACACGTTTGTCCTCTGAGTGTTGTTGCTGGCTTTATTGTTATGGAAATTGGGTACTATTATCTTAAATCCTCTAATTCCACAGGCCCTTTACTGTGATCTGATAAAGCGGAATCAAACATTTGCAAGCACCCCTACTTACAAACATTTGATCTAACCCGCTTTTGGTTTTCACATAAGATTTGCTTGGACGGGAAAAAGCAGAACAAGATAAGGAAGGCTTTTAATGCTATAGGGATGCTCTTCACCTGCCAGACTGTCTTCTTAGGGAAAGTGGGAACAGTGCCATCTAGTGAAATGTATGTACATGCATGGTGTTTAAAGAATTTAGGACTTTCTGTGTTAAAATGGAACAAATAAATGCATATCAGAAAGTATTTTCCTTATGCTTAGAACCTTTATATCCTCAAGGACCAGACAAAGAGGGAAAAAAAGCACTCACAGTCATTCAAACAGTTCCACAATGAGCTGGGTAAAGCAGTTTATGCCCTTGAGCAGAACATCCCATTGAGACTCGATGCAGACATAATGTTGACAATGTGTGTTCCTCTGTAATCCAATTACCCTGCTGACCCAGACTGCCCACACGTCTACCTTGTTAATACACCAGCAGAAACCAGCAGGTAGTTTGCATCCTTTAGGTCGCACCGCTAATCTAATACACTCAAGATAATTTCGTTTTGACCCCTGACCCCTGATTGATTATTTAAACTATAAGACAACCTTTTGGGACAGGTGTCCTCATCAATAAACCTGACAGGGACCACATCTGGTGGAAGCAAGGGGCTAAGGGGCAAAGTTTGTTATTGAAAAATCAATCCAGAGCTGACTAATAAATTATTTCTCACTCAAAAGCAATCACCGAGACACAGTTTGTTTTCGGATTTGTGGAAAAACAAGACAAACAACCTATGAAGTCATTCCATTAAAAACAAACACTGCTGTTTTAGTGATAACTGTTGAATAGCATGAGGAGGGACGAGTGAAAAGAGTGATGAGGGTGTAATGCAGGGTCAAGGATGGATATTTGTAGAGTGGCAGTGTCGGTGTGGATAATGGCTAGTAAGAAGTCAAGAACCATTTAATTTGCTCACCCATTTGCCTAATTTAAGACCTCCATTTAGATTTTGTCTTTTGGGGCTACTTAAGATAATTCTCCCATAATTAAAATGGACTGTGTCAAATTGAAAACCCATTACATTATTTAAGAAATGATACCTCCCAAATACAAATGTAGCTACGCAGGACAACTGAGTAGCTCCTAAAGAGGGATGTGATGTTTTGTTTACCAAATGTAATACATAAAATGTTTAAAAAAAAAAAAAGATTTGTCCACAAAAAATATCAGTTAGATAATCCATGAGTCACCATGACTCCAGTATACGGATTGCTAAAGTATCCCATGAGTCTTTTAGATAAGATGTATATCTTGACAAATATCAAATAAAAAATTACCCTTTTACTGATTCTTCCATCACGAGCCTTTGCTTTTTAAACTGTTTGCATTGAGCGTAACCTTAGATAAATGATTACAATGAGCCAAATCCTCTTCAATTTAGAGAAAATATCACCATCAAGCTAAGCTTAGAGGCAACGGAACTTACACTGTGAACTGAACTCCATAATGTTTGATTCTCTTACACACTGACAGAAGCAGGGTTTGACTCATTTGACCATTCACCAAGAGGCTGAAGCCTTGGTTTCACATAAAGCACACTTTGGAGACAACCCCTACCCAGGATTACTGACAGGGAGCGATAAAACAAGTGTATTATTCACCCTGTGCCTGTTAATGTGCGGATGTTATTGTGTGTGCAGGCAAGTGCCTGATACAACCAAACTGGCCTCTACTCTACTACCAGGCTGATGTCCTAGTCAAGCTGGCAGGAGTGATATGAGTAATGCCCACTATCGCAGAGAGGCAGGGACTGGAACAATTGGCTTGTCAAATAAGAACCACTTGACAACTTCTCAAAGAAGATCAATTATGGTCAGTGTTCTGATCAAAGCACCGACACAAGTGTGGCTGTGCGGCACATGGCAGACAGAGCACGACTTGCTTGGTCATGTAAAAGCATTCTAATAGTCTTGGTCTCGGTGGTTTTAAGCTCTACATGTCCACCACTGATTGCATGAAAAATTATTAAATTATATGATGATTATACTGGTAGCCCAGCTACTTAACCATCTGCTGAAAACACGATTACACCTTCGCTCAGGCTGATGTGGCGGGAAATGGACAGAGGGAGCATTGTATAATAACATGATGAGGGTATTAAGAGTTAAGGTGAAGACACAGTTCTCTATGGTGTAATGGTACTGACTTATAGGCCCCATCCCCCACCCCTGACCCTACCAGAATTGTCTTTCCCAAGTAGATGAGGCTGACAACATAGTGTGACGGCATTACCAGATCTCAGTTGACTGTAATTCACCTGTCATCCCTGTCCTTAATATGCAACTGCTGTGCTCCAGTGAACTCAGAAACTGAATGACACTAGCTCCTGACGTTTGATCCAGCTCATGGACATTGATGTTTCTTAATTATTGAGACAATGGAGTGAGAAGCAAAATGAGCTAATGGGAAAAATAGTAGTCAGCCAGGTTAATTTGGGGTTCATCAAATTACTGTGTGAATTAGAGTGATGTCGTAAATTACAACAGGCCGATAATGAAGAAATGGAAACTTGGAGAAACATGTAGCTTTCTGCAGCACCAGCAGAATATACCTCCACCCAGATAATTAAATAAAAGCACAGCCTACAAATTAGAAAGCCCTTTGTATTCTGAAAAGAGAGGCTATTCTGTGGGCTGTAAAAATGAGAATGACCTGCACACAGCCTGAAGGGGAAGCGAGGGAAAGGGCAGATCTCTGCTGTATAAAACTGTGAACACGAACAGAGAGCCAGGCAGAGGGGGTGAAAGAGAAAGAGGCCATGCACCAACACAAAAGAGTTGGTAAGTGGAGGACAATAGTAGGGCAGATTTTATTGGGAGTAGGTAAGAGGTAAGGGCTGGCACAGTCAGGGAATACGAAAAGCTAAAGAACTGGAGAGAAGTGGAGGGAGGAGAGGTGAGCAGGGGTGAGACAAATTTCATTGCACCCCATTTCCCTCTGACGTTCCTCAGCCCCTCTCCTGAGCCCATCCGTCTTGGATGACAATAGCACGCTGATTTGCATACCAAAAATGCTTTCCGATATGCGCCTTCCAGGTCGTTGTGAGAGATTAGAAAATATCGACAATTATTGACAAAGCCCAAAAGCGTGGGCAAAATTCCATCTGGAATATTGCGTCTACCATTTTATTTTCTTATTTTCTTCCTTCTTATGAGGGCTCATTATTGACTAAAAAATCTGATTGCTGCTGCCGAGGCTTATGAGCAGAGTTGGGGAGGTGCACAATTTTGGTTTGTTGTGGAAGTGGCTGTTGGTGTGCTTTGGATTCAGTGTTGTGCTGTTATTGCTTGTTTGTGCATATTTCCCAATGACACAGACTTTAATTAAGATAATCATCTCTTCGGTACCCCGCATGGCTCTACTGTGGGGCCCATGCAGATTAAGACTAGGTCTACACAAACCCCGTGTGATCAGTTATTCTGCTTATGGCAAAACCTTGCGATTACAATGATAAATGCTTGAAATAAAAGAGAGGATGGGGATGGAATACAGCATGCAAGAATTAAAGGGCCGTGGAACAATTGCTGAGATATTAAGAAGCATCATCAGTCCAGAAGTCATGAAGGGAGGTCCGGGAAATGAATGTACTTAATTGAATAAGACAGACACCGTAAGCGAAGTTAGTTATTAAAAATCCAATCTATTGCACAGGCTCAAGTATGGCATCGGCACCTGGAACAAACTGGGTAAGTACCTTTTCTGTTCATCAAGACCATAAACCACTCAGAAAGTGAATATTTAGTGTAAGAAAAGAGATCATTTCCATAGATATGTCTTTGACTATCAATAAAAATGGTACAGAGGGAATAATAAATTTCCTTAATGTCCTACCTCTTAACTTTAAAGTCACTCAAAATTCCTCTCTGTGAGGCCAAAAACCTTGTTTAGTGGTATAGATTGTCCTTAGTAATACAACAGCACAATCTCCGGACCCCCAGCTAATTAAGTTTCCCGTGTCCTGGCTATTTGTTGTTGCTTAATGAGAGCAGTCGGCACCCCTCCTGAGTCCTACACTGTAATTAATGGACAGTGGGAAGATGACGTACCGGAGGATAAAAAGAGCAGAAAGAAGGTGAAGTGGAAACTCATCCTGTCTGGTGACCTGCCCTCTTGAGCTCTCTCCCAGCACCTCTCTCTCTCCTGCTCTCTGTCTTTGTATTCTTCTCTCGACTGGCTGCTCTTTTTCCAGTAGGCTGTTTGACAAGCTGCCAGTTCTAATGCCCTCAGTGCAATGTCCCTTGTCAACTTCCATAAACTCTTATATCTATCAGGGCTTCCTCTTAACAAAAAAGAAGCTTCCATTATCAAAGTGATTAAAAATGATCTTTAATTCCAGGGACAGCCAAGGGTATGGTGAGTTTAGACAAAGAGCCAATGGCAATAAAGTTCCACATCTGCATATCTTCATGTTCTCTCCTTGTAACCTGCATCTCTGCTTTGAGGCTTGTCTTTTCTCCGTCAGTGCTCCCTCTCTCTGTTTCTCACTGTCTGTCTCTTCCACGTCGATGAGAAGTGTTAAGTGTTGATGCAGTAGTGTACATGGATCAATTGATCACACTGACCCTGACCCCAAAATGTAAACGCTGCCGTTGGATAACAGCTTGTGGAAAGCCCACTCCGTTGCATATATTTGGATGCAGGGGCTTTAAAGTGTTCATATTTTGATCAAATAACCTACCATTTATAAAAATAATTAAATGAATGATAGGCTGTATGCTTTTAACAGTCAAAATGCTAATTGTGATTGAGATTGAATAAAATCTGCTGGTCACAGATATTATCTTTTATGTACCAACTTTTTAATTATTACACTTGAGTCAAGAAAATATGCAATATCGTCATCTCTGGAACCTGCTACCAAGGTGAGATAAAATAGCAGGGGATATAAATGTGATGTAGTGCAGGGAATAAAAGTTGTGGTGATGGTGAAATACCTTAAGAGCATAACTCTGCCATGCATCCAAAGTACATGCTGTCAAACTTGTTAATTTAATTACCTGAGTTGTGTTGGGGATTTTAAATGGCTGAGGAGGTAGTTAGTCTCTGTGCCAGTGGAGGCCACCTTGGTGTCAGCCAGCTCCTCTCACTCACTTCCCCGCTTCCTGTGCAGATACACTGCCAGGCCTTTCATGAGCACTGCCTCAATTACAGTTCCAAGGTGGCGGCAGTCAGGAGTGCGAAGAAGAAAAGGAGAACAAGAAAGGTAAGGTGAAGGAAACGAGTAGCAGTTTCTGGATAAGATTTTGAACGGCAAGGTGAAATGCAGGAAAGCTAAAATGCCGTGACAGGGTTAATTAGCACCATTACAGAGTGGCCATGTGGGGTTCACAAGGTTGACCCTTTACTCACAACAACAGAACATGATTAATGAAAACCCACAAACTGATGAGTACTAATGTTTAACACAAAAAAGAAGAAGGGTGTGTTGAGAGTATATCTGACACAAACAAGAAATGGCAGCTGGCAATGTGTCACTTGAGTGTAGAGCAAAGCAAAAGCAAATCACAATTTTTTAAATAGCCCTTCAGATGAGAAATTGATCAGTTGGATAAATGCACCCCAATAGAAGACTTTTTAGGCAAGGGATGCAGTGATGTGCAAAGTGAAGATGGAGGACAGAGTGTTGTTTACCTTCTTTGGAGAGATGAGAGTGCAGGACAGGATGGGGACGGGACGTGATGAATTCTCCTAAAGAGCAGCACTGGACATCAGACAGAAAATGTGATGAGGCACAAAAGGCCTCCCAGCGCATATCAAACAGATGATTTCAGCATGAGTGATGTTGTCTTGGTATTATCGACTATATGGTGAGACTGAATGATAATGCCAGCAGCTGCAGAGGAGGACAGGTTAAAAAGAAGTGCATGGGCAAATCTATGACTGCGAATCTAATGCATACCAAATTCTTTGTTCTGGTTTTGTAGTTTCACACTCTCTATACTTGCATCTGTCATTCTCTCTGCCTGTTTATCTCATATGTTTGAGTGAATTCCAACCTCAGGTGGTTCACAGAGGTTGCTTTCCATTTGTCTGTTTTTTGTATTGGCACTTTCTCAAGTACCCTGCCTCAGCTTTTACTATAGCACAGCGCAGTGTAAAATAACAAAATTGTAATGGCAGTTAATGGCTATAATGTATATAACTGTAATAATTACACTGTTAACATGCCATCTTATGCTTTTTTAGCCTTTTTAAGCCATTGTTTTAAGTTTCTTGGTTTTGTTTTAGAAGGGGACCTATTAAGGTCATTTCAAGGTTCATATTTGTATTCTTAGACTCAGAGTGACTTTGTATGACTCGCAGTTCAAAATAATCCTTATTTATCTTATGCTTAGGTGTTTTAACTCCCTTCACCCTACTTTTATACCAAATCAAATCTGATTAGCTGCCTTTGTGAACAACAGAAGGTGGGTGGGTGGGGCTTCTGTGCTCACAGTCAGTTCTGTGTACTTGAGATGACCGTATTACAGATCATACAGAACCAAGAGTGGGTAAAAAATGTAAAGGAGCATTTAGAGCAGTCTGAAGCCTTGCACAGAAACCGACCTCAGTATCTGAAGTTTTGGCCTTGTTTAACAGAAGCATCCACCACTTTAAGCTTA
>VUQH01036537.1:33128-75611 GCA_015106775.1 Etroplus canarensis | reverse complement strand
GACAATAATTAACAATAACGCTTGTAAGGTCTGGTATCTTGGGGAGGGACGGGGTGACAACATTGTATGTTTGTGTGTTTATCTGTCTGAAAAATAATAAAAATACTTGGATATGAAATGACTGTTTACTGGATAATATTGTCATTGAAAAGCATCCAAAACTTTTCAAAAGCCAGCTAAAGCAAGAATCTTTCTAAATCAAAACTCTGTTTTCTTTCAGCTGTAACCATATTGCAAACCCCATTTCCAGAAAAGTTGGGATATTTTCCAAAATGCAATAAAATCTATAATCTGTCAATTCATGTCAACCTTTATTTATCTGTCAAAACTACAGAAAATAATTCAATAGTAAATCACTGACCAACTAAATGCATTTTGTAAATATCCACATATTTAGAATTTGATGGCTGCAACACAATCAACAACAGCTGGGACAGAGTTAAAATAAGATTGAAAAGTGCACAGGATATTCCAGTAACACCACTTTGAAAGACTCCACGTTAAGCAGGCTAATTGATCACGATTGGGTATAAAAGTTGCATCTATCAAAGGCTCACTTTGCAAGTAAGCATGGGCCGTGGCTCACCTGTTTATGCCAAAATTCATGAGAGAATTGTTCGTCATTTCAAAAGGAAAATTTCTCAGTGCAAGACAACGGAGAATTTATATCTTTCAGCATCTGCAGTGCAAACTATTGTGAAAAGATTCAGAGAATTTGGACATCTCAGTGTGTAAAAGGCAACGTGGGAAACCACTGATAAGTACGCGTCATCTTTGAGTTCTCAGGCAACACTGTGCCATGATCCCCTGCCCTCCAGTTTCTGACCAGTTCTCAGTTTTTTTCCCCACTCTGATGATCAGAATCAGAATACTTTATTAATCCCAGGGGGAAATTACTCACATTACAGATATAAATGAACAAATATTAATAGATACAGCTGTATATAGATAAAAGATTAAAATGTAACAAACTGTATGTACCTTAAGTCGAGACATTTGTACAGTTATAATAGCCACAGGAGGCGTGACTATGGTCATATGTCAGAGGTTGCATAGAGGTAGAATGGTTATTACACAGTTATTATTGCACACTTTTTTTTTTTTTTTTATATACACACAGTAAGATTCTGTAAGATACTTTAAGAATCTGCACGCGGATGAAATATAGAAATGAGTTTCAGTTTCTGTGTAGTGTCCGAATGAGAATACTTTCTTAATCCGAGAGGGGAAATTGCATGAACCAGGCCACAACTTCTAGTCATATTCTTTTTAGTTGCTCCTTTTGGATTATCTAACGTCTTATCTCTGCTGCTTTGTCTAGAACATCCCACCTGGAGCATCCAAGAGACCTGCCTGACCCACATGGAAACCAAGAAAGCTGTACTTTAACTCTCCATTCCAAGGACTCTTTTCCACTCTCATCCTCTGCACCCAAGGACTCTATCCGTCTCAATGGTCACACCTTGGAACTAAGACTGTCTCATCCACTCACGCTGGAACCTCCCCTCTTACCTGATTCACGGACAAACAGGACTGAGCATTGAACCAACTGCTATTCCACAAAGTCTGCACATTTCCTCTACATTTGTAAATAATCTGTGTTCATTAAAACTGCAAAAACCTATTCCTTCTGTGTCTGTCTGTTCCGGGTCTGCACCACAAACCTAACACACTGGCTAAGAAACTGTCATGCAAATTTGACAAATATAGCCAACTGGGCTTGAGAGTACTTTGGAAAACCATTGTCACTTAACACAGTCCATGGCTACATCCAGAAATGCAAATTGTAACTAATATGCAAGGAGTAAGTTACGCATCAACTCTATGCAGAAACGCTGCTGAGTTCTCTGGGCCTGAGCTCATCTCAGATGAACTGAGGCTGTGGAACTGTGTGCTGTGGTCAGATGAATCCACATTTCAGCTCGTTTTAGGAACGGCCCGGAGATGAGAGTGATCATCCATGATGTTATCAGTGAAAGGTGCAAAGGGTGCTGTGATGGTATGGGGGTGCATCAGTGCCCACATCAGAATCAGAATACTTCATTATTCATAGGAGGAAAATTGTATTTTGTTACAGATGCTCAGTTTTATATAAATAAATACAAATTTGAAAGGGAGTAGATAAAAATTTGAGAGGTAAGAAATACAATAAAAATAAATAAACAAATTAACTTGTCTGTATGAATTGCCGTATGTAACATAAATAACTCTAAAGTTAAACACCATGTACAATATGAATATTTACAAAATGAAACTGTCAAGGAGTCACAGGGAGGAGCTGTAAAGTTTGATGTCCACAGGTAGGAATGATTTCCTGTGGCGTTCCTTGGAGCATCCTGGTGGGATGAGTCTGCTGTTGAACGTGCTCCTGTGTCTGTCCAGCATGGCATGGAGAGGGTGTGAAGGACTGTGCAATACTGTCCTTAACTTAGACAGCACAGACTCATAAAACATCCTTAGCAACGTCCGGCAGATATTGAAGGACCTGAGTTGTCTCAGAGAATAGAGACGTCTCTGGCCTTTCTTGTAGATGGCTGCTGTGTGTTTAGTGACGTCCAGTTTATTTTCAATATGAAAACCAGGGTATTTGTAGACCCCCACTGTCTCCCTCATTGATGGAAACAGGGGTGAGGTGCATGGCAATAATACTAACTCTGAGGCGTACGGAGTACCTGTAACACAAGTAATGTCCCCCCTGCGGATTAATAAAGTATTCTGACCAATACCAGGATTTCAGAGAGACATCAAGGAGATTTCTCTTCCCAGGACATCATTGCTTATTTCAGCAGGACAATACCAAACCACATTCTGCATGGGCTACAACAATGTGACTTCAGAGACACAGGGTGAGAATGCTTGACTGACCTGCTGCCTCTTCAGACCTATGTCTGATTGAAAATGCTATGGTGCATCATGAAGAGTAGACTCAGACAATGGACCAGGAGACTATTGAGCAGTTTAAGTGTTGTATCAGCTAGAATGGATAACATTTCCAATTGCAAAACTACAAAGATTATCATCCTTAGTTCCAAAATGACTAAAAAGTGTTACGAAATGAAAGGTAAACATGCCTCTGTCCCAGCCTTTGTTCAGTTTGTTTCAGCCATCAAATTCAGATGTGAGCATACTCCAACTTTTCAGGAAATGGGGTTTGTAATGGAAACCGATGAGCAAAAGTAGGATAGCAAGAACATCAATAAAAAAAGAGGGCAAATAAATGAGACAAATTTAAGGTAGAGTCCTCATTAAAATCTACAAGCACCACCAAGTCTGACATAGTTCTTGCCAATATTGACCTTTTATGAACAACACTGATTCTTTTTTCACATTAAAGGATTTTTTAGGACAGCATATTTTCTTATTTGAATTGAGGGTGTGCAAACTGTATAGCTTCAATTTGTCATTCTCGATTGACATTGGACTATTTGAACTACTCCACAGTGGCGAGGACAGCTTCAGTCAATACAGCTTGATTAAGCCCCATTTGGATGGAATCACCACAGCAGTAGGAGGTGTGGAATCGCTGTGCTCCTCTGTAATTTAACTCATCTTTACAGAGTTTTAACCATCAGGAAATGACAGGAAGTGATTGTTAGACATTCAGCAGGATGAGGAAAAAAAGAAATGACACAGAGTGTAAGTGGCGGAAAATACACTGAGTTTATACAGTACTGTGGAAAAGTCCTGAACCACTCCTCATTTCTTTTTCTTTTTTTTCCCTCTTCCAAAGATCCAGGCTCTCTTGTAATTTTAAAGCGGTCTTGAGCAATAGTTCTCCAGACTTTCTGAAGGCCTTACCACATTTGTCTTTGTACATTGGCTGTTTTTTCACTCATTTTTATCCCAGTCCTTGTACCTGACCATTTTTAGAAGAATGTTTTCTGATGGTTGAGCCACTTCACACCTTGACGATTTAACCAGCGCATGCTGACATATGAAAAATTTGGAAAAAACGCTGTTGTATACATTGTAGTACAGTGAGGTCGCCAAAAAATTTTGGGCACGCACAAAATTTCTGACATATGCCAGTGTATGGCAAATACACGGGCCATAACTTGTAGGTAAGCTATGCGATCATTGACACATGTTCACGTTACCTGTGAATTTCTCATAAATTGAAATATGCTGAGATAATGTCTAACGTGCCCAAAACTTATTTCTAACCTAAGAGTAACATGCTTTGAACCTATGTGTAACTTATAGCACACTTATCTCCAACACATACTGACTTATGTAGATGTTTGACTTATTCCGGATGATCACAGAACTTACTGAGCATGTTTCTAACTTACAGCTAATGTTTAATGGTGTATTGGCAGTTATCAAAACATTCTATATAAATTACTCATACGTTATGTATACGTCCAACTTGTTATGAATATAATGTGTATATGCCCAAAGTACCATTGATAGTTCTGCGTATGCCAGCGTTTTAGAGAAATTTTGATACAAATCGTCAAAGTGTGACAAGGGCTTTAAGGCACTTAAAACTGATATATAAAGCTTTAAGCATAACAAAGCACTTAATGCTCTCCTTTCTCTCGTCTCTTTCCCCTCACTGATAACCATGGCTGCCCCTTTCCTGAGCCTGGTTCTGCCGGAGGTCTCTTCCTGTTAAAATGGAGTTCTTCTTTCCCACAGTCGTCAAGTATTTGCTCATAGGGGATTGTCTGATTGTTGGGATTTTCTCTATAATAGTGTAGGGTCTTTACGTTACAGTGCCTTGAGGTGACTTTCGTTGTGAACTGGTGCTATATAAATAAAACTGAATCGAATTGAATGAACCAGTGCTGTGCTCTACAGATAACAAACAACTTAGAAAAGAATTAAGTTAAAATTGTATCATTAACCACTTTGTTACTAACAGCCTGATTCAAAAACATACAATTTGTTCCTATTTCTATAGTTGACTCTACAAAAATGCCAGTGTTAACAAAGCTTGACAGGTGTAAAATAGTGTGTAGGTGAGTAGGTAGGTACTTTATTAATACCAAAGGAAATTTCAGATTTGCACCAAGAAGGTGATTCCCAAAGAGCTATTAGCCAAAAACTTGGCATATCTCAGTATGATGTGCAGTGTGTCCCTAAGAAATTAGAGAAAACTGGACAAGTGGAGGACAAAAGGAAAACTGACAGGCCGAAAAATTTTCTACAGTACATAAACAGCATCTGAAAACTGTGTCCTTAAGAAATAAGAAAAAAATCCAGCAAAGATCTGACACAGGACCTGAGAGATGCAGCTGCTGATCGATCTGATCGATTCATCTACTGTTCACCGAAACATCATCAGAAATATTCTCAGTGAAAGGGTGGCTATTCCTTCTTAAAGAAGGGAAACAGGGAGAAAAGGTTATATATGTTTATGTTAATGGCTTTGGAACTGAGTTTTTGGAGTGGAGTGGACATGTGAAACTCACATTGTAATGAGCCAAAGTGTTGAGCCTCTTCCAGCGACCTTCTTTCTGGGATGTGAGGTCGAGGTCAGACAGGATCTGACCCGTTGAACCAGGACGCCACTCTGTGGACGCAAGGAGAAGAAATGTCTTTATCATAACACAACACAAGGTTTTATGCAGTCAACTAACCACAGGGGTGTGATTTACTGTAGGAATTTTTGGGATGTGTCCCTACCATTTTTCTAAATGCCTAGAATGTCCCCACCACTAATTTGATTACTCTACTGTAAATTGCTACTCTTAAACCCAGAGTAACCAACAGGTGTAACTCTGCAGTTTTTTGTTAGTGTGTGAGGCTATAGCTACGGTTGTGTACAGGTGAAGTGAGGAAGATCCCATCCTTAAACCTCTGTGCACAAAAATATGGGACTGATTTAATAAAGGGTAGAGCAACCGCTTCTTAGGGACGAATCTTCACCTCAGACAGCTACTGAGTTGTTGATCATCAGACTGTACACTCTGCAAAGACAGCAGCAGAATAAGCAAGGGGCCTTCGAAACACAATCGCTGCTCAAGAAGTCCTAACTGTTTGGAAGAGACCTGCTGGAAGCAGTCATGAGTACAGTCAGGGCTGTAAAGACTTAATTCAGAAGTTAAGGCAGCCTGTCTGCAGCAAAAAAGCAATAAGAAAGTGAGTCCACATTTCACCCGTTTAGCTGCTGCTTGACCTTTTCAAATGCACACGGCGTCATCACTTTCCCAACAGCAAAGCAATCAATCACGGCACAATGCAGCATCCATCAGGCTGATCCAATCTAGTGCCAACTTAAAAACAAGCAGCAGCAGTTTGCAAGTACATAGATGATTCTTGCCGTTTTTGTGAGGAACATCTGTAAACAGCACCGGAAGGCAGTCACCATCAAACAACGCCGCAGGTTACTGAATGGCGCATCTCTCATTTCATCACACCTAAAACACTCCGGTAGCTCCTCGTATGGACACTGATTGAGCTGAGTCAATTGTGTTCTGGGTAGAAGCTGGCTACTTTAGATACACTTTGCTAGTACTTGACATGTCATCACACAGTGGGTTACAGTTCCATGATGTGAATCTCCTGTTCCACCTCATACCAAAGGTATTAGCTGGAGACCTGGTGACTGTGTAGGTCATTTGAGTACAGTGAACTCACTGTCATGTTTGTGACATGGTGCGTTACGCTGTGGTCAAAGGGATGGACATGGTCGGCAATAATACTCAGGCAGGCTGTGGCATTAAAGTGATGCTCGACTGGTCCCACCACCAATCTGAACTGTTGATAGAAGGCAGGATTGATCCTTGCTTTCTGTTTTTATACCAGATTCTGACCCTGATGTCACATTCAGACCAGCAACATTCTTCTAATCTTCTATTATTCCATTTTGGTAAGCCTGTGTCAACTGCAACCTCATTTTCCTGTTCTTAGCTGACAGGAGTGCTACCCGGTGTGGTCTTCTGCTGCTGTAGCTCCTCTCCTTCAAAGTTTGAAGTGTTGTGCTTTCAGATGTGCCCATCTGCATACCTTGGTTGTAACAAGTGGATATCTGAGTTAGTCTGACCTTCCTATCAGCTCAAAGCAGTCTGGTCATTCACCTCTAACCTCTAGCATCAACAAGGCATTTTCTCCCAGAAAAGTGCTGCTCACTGGACATTTTCTCATTCTTGGACCATTCTCTGTAAACAGCAGTCTGAGAAATACTCAGACCAACCTCTGTGGCCCATGCCATGTTCAAAGTCACTTAGATTACCTTTCTTCTTCATTCTGATGCTTGGTTTAAACTTCAGCAGGGTGTGTTGACCATGCCTACATGCCTAAATGGACTGAGGTGCTACCATGTGATTAACAGAGTAGGTATTTGTGTTAATGAGCAGCTGACATGTATACTTAATGAAGAAGCCAGTAAGTGTAGATTTAAGCCAGGCAAGATGGATTCTCTCATGAGTCTCATGAGACTCCAGGTAGTTTGCAAGGTTAAAACTCTTCTGCCACAGAAGAGAATGTAGAAAGGAAAGAAGCTGCCAAATATTAAGCTCCTTATTTGTATCAGTTTCTACATTTCTAAGTTATTATATTCTGTGCTACTGTATTTATTTTATTGAGTTAAGTTGTTTTTTGTGTTCTGGCTGCTGTAACAAAGCAACTTTCCCAACTTTTGGTATAAATAAAGTACTTCTAACCTTATTAAAGTGTTTGACAGCTTATAACTTCCTTTTTGGATTAATGAATTATTCCTGCACTTTCATACCCACCAACAACCATTTGATACATTACACAATATACACTAGAGTGGCTGTTATGTGTGATTTAGCCACAGTGGAATTTCTCTTTGGGATTAACGTCATTCCTTCTCTGTCTCTCTCTTTCTCTGTGAATGCCAGGAGGTATTTAAGGTCGACCCTGAAATTGAAATCCACATTCATGGCACGTCTGACATCCCTTATAGAAGCCCTTTTAGTCTTTTAGTGGACCGACAGACCTGTTTAACATAAATGTGCTGCAGCTCATCACAACATCAGCAAAGTTTCATGTAACTAAAAGAATCAAATCAGGTGCAAACTTTAGATTAAGTTTGCCCTCATTTACCATTAAGTTAAATTACTTGGGTGGGTAGCATTTGTAAGGAGGATTAATAAAAGGAAAGAAACATTTTTCTTTTCATTATTGGCTCCACCTTAACGTGCGTCTGTGTAATGCTAATTTCAGGCGAAGGAGAGTCTGTTGTCCCTAAGCGGTAAACAACGGGCAAAATAAATAAATAAAATTCTGTTTTGAATTTCTGACACTGAATACACAAACAAAATGTCAGTAAATGCAGACATGAGTATTCATTAACCAATAATTACAGTGTATATATGAAGTCATGCAGCTCCGGTTTGAGTAATCTTAACAGTTGCAGACTGACAGCTGATCCAGCTGTGCGGCTCTTAGCTCCTCATTCCCGAAACGTCAGGAAAGCACAGAAGTGACGGAAACAAGAAGAGTCACTGGACCTCTTTAATAAAAGGTGAATATACTGCCCATGACCTGAGCTTTTATGTTTGGTTCTTTTGCCCACAAAAATCTTGTTGTGATCCATAAGTTTGCGATACTGAATGCTGGGTGTAATAATCAATAATTCATGTTTTTTTGCAGGTGTTTTGTTATCGGTGTTTGTGTCTCACCTAGCGCAACGCTCTCCACCTTCGGTCTCTGAGAGTACGGCAGATTCCTGTAAACCTGATCAATGATCTTCTCTTTCACCTGCAGAGCAGAAAATTACAGTTTTAGCGTTATAATGCCAACACAAAACACAGAAAGGATGCACCATTCATATAAATTTGCTGTAGAATACCAATATACAGAAATACCACAACTACAACTTGCTATCTTGGGTGTTCAACTGGCTTAAAGCCAGAACTTAAGGGCGCAGGTAAAAATACTACAAAGGTTCTTATTTTGAAAATGGATGAAATGATATGAAAATGTATGAACTCAAGGTGCAAACATCCAGAGGCCAAACAGAGGTAAATATTTGCCTCCCGATGTCAAACTCTGAAAACAGAAACAAAAAACCCCACCTGGGAGATTGTGTCACAATTCAGCACCTTCACCGGAGTCACATCTGGTCCTTCCCCGTGCACCAACACCTGCAGAGTCTGACAGCACAAACACACCTGTCAGCCTCACATGAACTCTAACAGGACAGATACAAAGCAGCTCTAAACAGAAATGCAACTAAGGATTGCTTTTATCATGCAAATGACAGACCAAAGGTGTTATCTCCGAGCATAAACATCGAGGGCTGAAAATTTAAGCCAAGCAGGGGACAAAAACTGCAAAGCCTCTAATGGCCACAAGTGAGTCAATCCCCACCGGCTCCCATGTCAAAACACCCAACTAAATGGCAGTGGAACACATGTTTACAACCTGGTACAAAAATGGCTTTGGCTTCCATGGTTACTCTACGGGGCATTTATTGCTTCATAAATCACTCTAGGGTTGGGGAGGTGTGTGTACTCTGATTGACAGGTGTCCTGACAGAGGCAGCTGCAGCCGAGTCATGTATGTTCTACCCTTCTTTTCTGCCAATTAAGTCCCTGCACTGGACCTCTCGGATGTGCTTTTGCTTTTTGCACCTTTTAGAGTCTGACCAATCACCTTCTGTCGCTTATCTGGGTCCGCCAGCTCTTCTGAGGGGGACACCAAGGAGTAACCTCTCCAGCGTGTCCTGGGTCTGCACCAGGGTCTCCTCCCAGTTGGACGTGCCCCAAACACCTCACCTAGGAGGCGTCCAAGCCAGATGCCCGAACCACCCTAACTGGCTCCCTTCAATGTGGAGGAGCGTCTGCTCGACTCTGAGGCTCTCCCCAGTGACCAAGCTCCTCGCCCTGTCTTTAAGGGAGAGCTCAGAAACCCTTTGGAGGAAGCTCACTTCTGCTACTTGAGTCCACGACTTTATTTTTTTGATCACTACCCAGAACTCGTGGCCATAGGTGAGGGTAGGAACGAAGATCGACCAATAAATCGACAGCTTCACTTTGGCGCTCGGCTGTTGATCATTTTATTTCACAAATAAAACTGTGTGCTACAAACCATCCAAGAAGTTTGTACTTCACTTCTAGCATTTTATTAGTCTAGTACAGGTGATAATACCCGTACAGTTTAAGGTTAGTATAGCTGTAAGGAGCTTGCGCTACCTGGTAACCTAGCACTCCACCCTCTCATCCAACTTTTGGCTCCAAACAAGCAAAAAAAGTAATGTTGAAGCTTCAAAACCAATAGCTGAAGCCATGGTGGCTACATCCATCTTAAAGTCTATAGTTAGCTTGTTTAGGTTAACTTGCTCTGCAGATGCTACATGGGATAGCATCTGAATAGCAAGCATTTTCAGGCACTTTCCTCTGTCTGGTTTAGGGTGTTTTTAATGCCAAAAGACTAAAACAGTGTAGTAACTGCACAAAAAGTGACATCACATTTTATACTTTATAACTGTTATGCTTTAGTAGTTCAAATGATTGAATGTCAATAAATGCAGAATGAACCACATGAATTAACCTATGTTAACACACTGATGGATTCCTTAATGAAAGAACACTGAACACTGCCGTGTTCTTGTTTACACTAACCAGCACAGAGTACTCGACATCGTCCCCCAGCAGTCCTGTGTCATTCAGCGTGTATTTGGCCTTCTTCATCTTGGCATCCACTGGACCCTTCTCAATCTGGTGTTTCAAGGCCTTGAACAGTTTGTACAAAGGCTCTCCTGCTGTGTCCTGAAACAAGGTCATCAAAGTGTTAAACAGGGTTCCTACACCATTTAGAAAAAACAAAACAAAAAATCAAAAACAAAATATTACTTTTTTATACCTTTCATGAAGTAAAAATGCAATATACACTATATGGATAAAAGTGATGGGCCACATCTCTTCAATCAATGAATTCAGTCCCGTTACCATAGGTGTACAAAATCAAGCACCCATGCAGTCTTTTGAATGAATGGATCATTCTAAAGAACTCACTGAATTTCAGGGTTTTACTGTAATAGCATGCCACCACTGTAACGAGTCTGTTGTTTTTATCCCTCCTCGATATTCCACCATCAACTGTAAGTGGTATTATTACAAAGTGGAAGCATTTACTGTAGGAACCACAGCAACTCAGGAAGGCCCTTTTCTATTTCAGCATGACTGTACCCCAGCGCACAAAACAAGGTCCAGAAAGGTGCGGCTGGTCTGGTGTGAAAGAACTTGACTGGCCCACATAGAGCCCTGACCTCAACCCCATCATACACCACTGGGATGAACCAAAATGGCGACTGTGAATCAGGCCCTCTGGTTCAACATGAATGGGCAAAAATTCCCACAGAAACGCTGCTTCTTGTAATCTTGTAGAAAGCCTTCCCAGAAAAGTGGAAGCTGTTGTAACTTTAAAGGTGGGACCAACTCCATATTAATGCCTATGACTTTATAATAGATATGCATCAGTCATAGCTGTTTGTTGAGTCTTCTGGTTTTTTAACTCATGAAAAGATTTTTTTTTTCTTATGCAAATCCTGGAACTGTTTATTGTTCTTTTCTTTGTCTCTAGTAGTTTCCTGTTATTGAGAAACTTGCAGAGACCAACAAGTGTTTAAGTGTCCTGCAATCTACACTTTAACCATTCAGACACTTTCAAGGCTTGTTTTGGATCATAAACACATTCATAATGCAGCTGCAGATCCCTCATGATAACAGCTTTAGTATGAGAGTCTTAAATTATAGAAATAAATGAACAAAATATCTGCAGCTACTGTCAGAATGAACTTCACAAAAATCCCCAGTTGGACAAAACAAAAATACACATCAAGCAGAAAATACAGGTTCAAGTACAGGTTTCAAGAAGGAAAGTTTCTTAGAGTCAATTATAGGTGAAGGAACAAAGAGAGGGAGCAGAAAAAGGCTGGCAAGAGAAAAAAGATTGAAGAGACAAGGACATAAAAACAAATCGAAGGAAAGGAAACTGCGACACAGAATAAGTGAAAGAATCTGTGTTACCTTGAGGAACTGATAGAGACAGATGGACATCCAATTACAAAGCATCCTCTCCACCACTGTCTCTGACCTAGATGCACAAAAAAAAACATTAAATTTGAACAGAAGCCAGTGGAAGTCATTTTTCCATCACTTTAAAAATCAAAGAATAAACCTGCTGATGTCCTGTTCTGTCCTCACCTCCTGAGCATGAGTTTGGGGTTTTTATTCTGCACGTGTTCGTCCATCAGCTCCAGCAGCAGCGTCCTCATGATGTCCGTGTAGTACTCCAGTTTGCCATGCAGTGCCACTGTCAGCAGCGAGGCGAAGTAACCCCGAGACCGGGCGTTGAAATCTGGGCGGCTCTCCAACGTGTGGATAAACTAGAGGGAGAGAAAAAATAAATATGACAGTAAATTTAATGACAATCTGTCCCATAGATTTTCATGTTTCTTGGGCACAATTTAAAGAAGAAAGGATCATCTTCTGGAAAAATACTTTAAAAATCTTCAAACTCACATTGATGAGAAACGTTTTACTGTTCAGCAGGTTGGAGAACTGATTAAGCGCCTGAGAGACGGTGGCTCTGCGGGCTTCTGGGATCTGTATTTTTCCTGTGATCATCGGGTCATTTGCACCCTCCTTGGAAGGCAGGAAGAAGCTCCGGTCGGTGTAGGTTTTGTAGTCCAGGAAGGGGATGCGGCCTTCGCTCAGCTCGCTGGTGTGGTCCTCCATTTCAATCATCAGATCTGACAGAAATGAGAAAATATCAGAAATGATTTGAATGATCATAGAAGTAAATAATGGATTATAGAGCACTCATTATACTGTTCCTTATTTTCTGTGACAGTGATGGGTGCTCATATTAAACATGGGTCAGTATATGAAGTCAGTGTATATACATGTAATCCCTGTGATCCCAAAGTTCAGAATAGAACTGCTCTAAACACCCAGTTTCAGACAAGTTTTTCTACTCCTAACTCCGTATGATGTCACATGGGGTGGATATCTCTAATATGGTCATGTCAGGCATAAAGCCCCACCCACCCACTGTTCATAGAGAGCAACCAATCAGACAAAAGCCTACTTTAACAGAGCGAAATTAAAATTACTTGTTTCAAACAGAGGGTGAACTGAGGCTCAGTAAGAGAAAAATAAGGATTATTTGAACTGTGATTATTTGAACCTCGGTCATCCTCCTGGATGACCGAGCTCCTCACCCTATCCCTGAGCCTGCCTGCCTTTCGGAAGGAGCTGATTTCTGCCACCTGTATCCACAATCTCATTGTTTCTTTGCTAATAACTACAGGTGAGGGTAGGAACGTGGATCTACTGGTAAATGTCAACATCACTGCACAAGCAGCACCAGTCCATCTGTCAATCTCCCACTCCACTCCACTCCACTCCAAATATGAACAACACCCCACGATACTTAACCTGCTCCACTTGGGGCAGCAACTTGTTCCTTACACAGAGTGGGGATGCCACCCTTTTCCAGGTGAGAACCATGGCCTCAGACTTGGAGGTGTTAATTCTCATCCCAGTTGCTTTATACACAGATGCAACCCACCCTAGTGTGAGCTCAAAGTCATGTCTCAGTTAAGCTAAAAGAACCACATCATCTGCGAAAAGGAGAGATGAGAGCCCAAGGACACTAAAGCCTCCACCTTCCACCAATTGGCTGCGCCTAGAAATTCTGTCCATAAAAATTCTGAACAAAATTGGTAACAAAAGCAGCCCTGGGTCTAACACCCACAGAGAACGAGTCTGACTTATTGCCGGCGATGCAAACCAAACATTCACTATGGTTGAACTGGGACCAGATTGCCCATAACAACAGGCCTGAGACCCCATACTTTGCAGCCAATGCCAATTTGCTCCCAGCTGAGCTTTTTGTGATTGGAGCCCACCAACAGAAGCTCTTTCCTCACCTTTTAGATCCCACCCACTGTGATCAAATAACTTGCAACCAAAACTACAGAAAATTACAACAACAAATTCCAGCTAGTGTTACTGTCAGTTAATATTTCGCTTAAAAAAATTACGGTTTAAACTGCTATGGACAAAGCATGCTCACAAATGAAAAGTTACCTTGGTAATTTAGGATTTCTGATAGAGTTATTCTTTTTTATAACTTGTTTTTAATTTCCGCATTTGTTTCTTTGGAATGAAAATCTCTTTTTATTTTATTTGAACTTCAAGCTGGAATGCCACTCAAGTAGAGAGATGTGAAATTTCCAGCGTAAAGATGGCTTTTGCGGTGCATCAAATGCAAACCAAACGGTAAGTGGATTGGCGTTACATAGTGCGGTTTTAGAATTACCGACCACTTGAAGAGTGTTAGACAAAATCAAATGCGTTTTTCCAGCAGTACCAATTACAACTTCAAGGCGCTTGCATCCTCAGAGAAGACACAAAAGGACATGGTTGCGATTTAAAATGTATAAAATGTAGTCATTAACTGACTGTGGAGGACATGGCCGTGAAAATCTCTTTTTCAAACTATTAAAAGAACGGGGGTTTAAACTTCTGGGGAAACTGGTCTTAAATTTTATGACTGCCTGGAATTTGGAATTTAGTGAGAGGAGATTTAATTGGATGGAGTCGAAGCATAGTCTGTTCCATGACTTAATTGCCTCGGCTTACCACTGGATGCTTGACATCATTAGAAAAGCCTGGGTTGATAACTAAGGCCAGCGCTTAAGGAAATAAACAACAGTGGTTGTTCTCAGCTGCATCTGACTTTAGTCAGATTGCACAAGCTTTTCCACTTCAACTAGACAACAGCTTTAGAAGGGATCAATAAGACAGAGTAAGTTAAAACTTGTACTCATGGGATTGCTTTTGAGCTCCATCACTTGTAACAAGTTTAAGAAGTTTAAGAAAATGAAGGAACAAGAGATAACTGCATGCCTCTTTGAATGCTAAAAGAGATCAGGCTTTAATTCAACATTCATTTAATGATATCTTCCTAAGGGTGCAAATGGTACTGTGCCACCAAATTAGGATGCAATGTCTGTGTCATGTACATTTTAAGTGGAAGGAGGAAATACTCTGTTCAACACGTGCTACCAAGTGAAGCTGCCTAACGCACCAAACAGCATCTCAAAGTGTTGTTTTTTTGGCTGGCTGGAAACAGCAGGCTCTCCTCTGCAAACGCTAATTTATGTTAAACTAAGTGTTCCTGCATATTATTATTGTGGCATTACTGGGATGTCATCTGGTACAGGCATGAGATGTAACTGTTCAGTCACGCTGTATTTTACTCTCGACGTTGCATGGCTCCATTTTAATTGCTCTCTCTGTGTTTTATCCTTAAGAGTGCGTTCACAGTGAACGCGAAGCAAAGTTTTCACCTGACACAAATACATAAAAAGTCTATGTAATGAGCTGAATTGATGCACGTCTGTGTTTGCAAGAGTTAAAAATCAGCTGGGATTCTGTATTCATGGCACACATAATTAGAAATGGAGGAGGAGCTTACTGACACTGTTTGAGGGCAGGTGGAGCTGAATGCGGTTCAAATTTACTTTTATACAGAGGCAGAAAAAAGGAGAGAGCTTGGAGGAGAGAAGAAGAAGTGAAAATACGCTCACTGACCATTACAATAGTTATACTTGTTAAGCTGCTTGTTAACATAAATATCTAATTAGCCAATCAAATGGCAACAATTCAGTGGATTTGGGCATGTAGATGTGGTCAAGATGACCTGTTGAAGTTCAAACTGAGCATCAGAATCAAGAGAAGGGTAATTTAAGTGACTTTGAACGTGGCGTGCTTGTCAGTGCCAGATGGGCTGGCCTGAGTATTTCAGAAACTGCTGATCTACTGGAATTTTCCTGCACAGCCATCTCTAGAGTTGCAGAGAATGGTCTGAAAAAATATCCAGTGAGTAGCAGTTCTCTGGAAGAAAATGCCTTGCTGATGCCAGAGGTCAGAAGAGAACAGCCAGACTGCTTTGAACAGATAGGAAGGCAGCAGTATCTCAAATAGCCACTTGGTAAAACCCAGGTATGCAGAAGAGCATCTCTGAACACACAAGACGTTGAACCTTATAGCAGAAGACCACACTGGGTGCAACTTACTTGAGCTAAAAAGAGGGAAATGAGGCTGCAAATCATGTCACAAAGCTCAAATCATCTCAAACTGTAGTCTTTAACATGAAAATGAGTTCACTGTTCTCACATGGCCTCCACAGTCAGCAGATCTAATTCCAATAGAGCACCTCTGAGATGTGGTTGAACAGGCGATTCGCATGATTGATGTGTAGCTGACAAATCCGTGGCAACTGTGTAAGGCTTTCATGTCAATATAGATTGAACCACCAGCCTTCCTTTTAGAAGACAACCCACTAATTCCTGAGTAACAGCCAGACTTATGTCTGTGATCAGTTTGGGAAGCATTTCAATCAATCAGGGGGCTTTGAAGCGTCATTACATAATCCACACGCAAGCTAAGCCTTACATCTGTGACCAGTGTGGAGAAAGTTTCAATTGCTTAAGGGTTTTGAAGAGTCAACAGTGTATCCACACTGGTGTTTGCACAGCGTAGTCGTTTACACATTTGCCAAAAATAATGCGAAAGCCAGTGTATTCTTAGTGCCAGTCTCAAACCCGGATAAATGGGAGGGTTTCATCAGGAAGGGCATCCAGTGTAAAATCTGTGACAAATCACATAGGTGGATTCATCCACTGTGGTGACCTTTTGGGGAAAAAAAAGGGAGCAGCGGATAGTAGGGATGAGTGTAGAGCCACTGGAGAAAGGCCACACATCTGTGACCAGTGTGGGAAGAGTTTCAGTCACTCAGGGTATTTGAAGCCTCAGGGTACCCACAATGACTGCACCGACAGTATCCAGTTAAATTGATCTGAGAAATTTTTGAACCCATTTCATAAAAACTGTCTTAGTGGTATTCTTGCTTGTAAATTTTTCGCTCCCCTTTCATTGTTAAAACTACAGCAGAAAATACACCAACCAAATAATCTGACAGGTAATCTGACTGACTGATTTACAAAGCATCTTCTTCTTCTTCCTCTTCTTTAGGCTGTTCCCTTTGGGGTCGCCACAGCAGCTCACCTGCCTCTATCTCACCCTATCCCTTGCATCCTCTTCCCTCACACCAACCCTCTGCATGTCCTCCTTCACTACATCCATCAACCTTCTCTGTGGTCTTTCACTTTTCCTCCTATCTGGAAGCTCGATCTTCAACATTCTTTGTCCAAAATATCCACTATCCCTCCTCTGAACATGTTGAAATCTCAACCTCGACTCTCAGCAGGTCTCACTACAGTCTTGTAAACCTTCCTTTTCGCTCTTGCTGCTATCTTTGTGTTGCAAAGCCCCCCCTGACACTCTTCTCCACCCACTCCACCCCTGACTGCACTCTCTTCTTAAAACTTATATCATCTTAAACTTGTCTACCTTCACTACCTCTACTTCTTGCATCTTCATCATTCCACCTGCTTCCTTCTCATTCACACATGTACTCTGTCTTGTGTCTACTGATTTTCATTCCTCTTCTCCCCAGTGCATACCTCCACCTCTCCAGACTCTCCTCCACCTGCTCTTGCTACAGATCATATTATCATCTGTGAGACTCCTGCCTGACATCATTGTCAGCCTGTCCATCACCACTGCAAACAAGAAGGGGCTCAGAGTTTCTCTCAGTTGAACAGCTGTTTGGTGGTTTAATTATCAGCAGACATATTTCACATTTTCTATGAAGCGGGATTTACTGATTGTCTTGAACCTTTGTGGCGATTAAACAGTGTTTATTTTCGATATCTTTATAAAAATACCCACTTTTACGCTGTACTGACCAAAATAGAGCTGTGAGGTGTCAGATTAAGCACAAAAAGGTACTCTGAAAATCTCTGGCGTCTGAGCCAAAGTGCTGCCTGTTTTGCTGAATTGTGCTGGCAGAGATTTGCAATGTGTCGAAGTGGTGACGTGCTCTAATTTGTGAACGCAACGGGTGACAAGATGCTGACAAAACTCATCTCTGTGGACAGAAGTTTGTGCTGCGTCTGCTGCTTGGCTCGGACGGTGGAAAACTTCATGAAGGCCACAGTGAGCTTTGTGTTTACTGCTGGATTCAGTTATTAAGAGAGGTAAACGTAAACCCTGTTAATTATTATTTTTGTTTTTTAAACTTATAATTCTTTGATACCTATTACTTTCTGTTAAACCTATTAAAGTTTCACCACAGTCTTTCGTGTTAGAATGCAGTTTTAAAAATGCTGGATAATTACAGAGATGCTTCTATTTAGGCAAATCTAGCAGGATTAAAAAATGGACATATATACTTATACAATGTTCCAAGTGTCCCTCTGACTCAAGCCACACATCAGTCATGTGACTTCACAGCTTTCAGGTGAGAGTCCGTACCTGTAAACTCTTTCTTGCAGCGATCTCGGACGCTCTCCTCCAGATTCTCCAGTTGATGTTTCACTTTCTCATATTCCCGTTCTGCCTGCTGACTTTTCCTCCTGTTGGAGACCAAGAGGAGGTGAAATTTCATCACACAAAACAATTAATTGGGTCTGTTTGATCCTATATTTTCTTCAGAAGTATGCTGAACCTGTAGCAGTAGACGGACACGGCGATGAAAAGCAGCATCGGCAGGATAACTGCGGGGATGATTATAGCCAGAGGAATGTCGTCTTTTCTGGCGTAGTAGACCGAACCCACCATCCACTCACCGTGACCAAACTTCACCTGCAGAGAGACAGACGTGATCCTCTGTATCTCTTCAGTTTGTCAAGGATTAAAATTAAACCTCTGAAATGCTACAAAACTAAAAGCATCATTTTAGTTATGCCTTTCCATATAAAACTCAGTGCATTCAGAGAAATCTATGAACAGTTAGGTTCTTATTTAGAGCATTTTTGATAATCTTGAAAAACACTCACATTTCTTCCTATTATCATCACTGAACACCCATCTGCACTGTGCCAGACTATAGTAATCAAAATAAAATGGGTTTGAAGGTTAAGCTGGAATCCCTTTAAGTTATAAATGAGCAAGGAAGTCATTTACAGTACACACTCTTAAGCTACTTTATTAGGTATACTTGTTCAACTGCTTGTCAGCCAGCCAGTCAAATGGCAGCAACTCAGTGTATTTAGGCATGTAGACATGGTCAAGACGACCTGCTAAAGTTCAAACCAAACTACAGAAAGGGGAAGAAAGGCGATTTAAGTGAATTTAAACATGGTGTTGGTGTCAGACGGGCTGGTCCGAGTATTTCAAAAACTGCTGATCTACAGGGATTTTCCCACTTAACCATCCGTAGGGTTTAGAGAGAAAGGTCTGAAAAAGAGAAAATATCCAGTGAGCAGCAGTACTCTGGGCTTGTTGATGCCAGAGGTCACAGGAGCATAGCCAGACTGCTTTGAACTGATAGGAAGGCAACAGTAACTCAAATAACCACTTTATACACCCAAGGTAAAAAGAAGTGCATCTTTGAATGCACAACAGCCTTGAAGGACATTGGTAGCGGAAGATCGCACTGGGTGCAACTCTTAGAACAGGAAACTGACTTTGCAATTCGCACGGGCTCACCAAAATCAATTGACTGGTCTGATAAGTCTTGATTTCTACTGTGACATTTGGATGGTAGAGTCTGAATTTGGTCTAAACAACATGAAATCATGGATCCATCTTGCTTTTTAAGAACCGTACTGGCTGCTGGTGGTGGTTTAACGGTGTGGGGGATATTCGCTTGGCACTTTGGGCCCCTTAATACCATTTGAACATCGTTTAAACCCCACAGCCTACCTGAGTACTTCTGCTGACCATGTCCATCCCTTTATGACCACAGTGTAGTCATCTTCTGATGGCTGCTTCCAGCAGGATAACACACCATGTTAAAAATTTAAATCCTTGGTTGCTCCCTTGTATTCTCTCCAGAGGGGTCACCACAGCAGATTAATCTGCATTGCTAATTTGGCAGAGGTTTTACGTCGGATGCCCTTCCTGATGCAACCCTCCATGGTGAGAAGGGCTTGTGTCCCCACCTGGAATCGAACCAGGGATCTTTCTCTTGTGAGGTGAATGTGTAAAGGACTAGGATAAACTCCATGTTATGAAGCTCAAATGATTCTTTAACATGGCAGTGAGTTCACTCTACTCAAATGGCCTCCACAGTCACCAGATCTTTCTGGGACAGGAGCTTCTCACCATGGATGTGCAGCTGATAAACCTGGAGCAACTGTGTGATGCTGTCAGGTCAATATGGAGCCAAATCTAGACAGGCTTTACTTCTCTATAGGAGGTGGGGTGACTCTAACTGTGATTGTCAGTTTGTGATTCAGTGTGTGTGTCTCAGATCTGACTGCAGTACAACGACAACAGTCCCATAAAGCAGCAGCTTTTTCACCTCTCTGGTGTATCCTTGTGGAAGCTTTATTTTTGTCCTGCTTCATGTTTAATACAGACCATATTCTTCATTTTCTGACCGTTAAAATGCAGTCCAGAATGAAGACTTGAATTAAATGGTAAATATTTAATAAGGAAGTGGAACTTTTCATAGAAAAAAAATCTTTTTTTTGTTTGCAGGAGCGTCCTGTGCTAAAACAGGCAGGGTTAACAGAGTATGTTTTTCGATATGAAGAGGAGAAAGCACACACAAATATGGTTGAATATGCCAAATTCATACAGACGAGCCCTGCCCAGGTTTGCTTTGAGGCAACAGAGCTGTTCTTCACCAGGACCTGAACCTCTTTAGATTAAGTCTTTTTAACTTTCCTACGTCCCCTAGTGGTGCCGATCCTACCTGAAAAGAAATAAAAAGTTTGATCATGCGCTTACCACTAGCTCCAGCAGGTCGTTTGTTGTATCTCTGCGCTGGCGTTTGGACCTGGCTCTGGGCTGTGATGAAGGAGCCTCCAGGATCAGCTTATCATCCTGTAAAAAATCCACAGAAAGAGAGAGTGAAAGGACACAGGTGCACATGCAAAACTGTTGGTGTAACTTCATTAATTATGGGTTAGTAAAAATGAATATATAGAGGAAGGTGACACATGCTGACACCATGCTGGTGAATTTTCATAGTTTTTGGAGTCCTGAAGAAAAATCACAATCACTGAGCTTCATCTTGGTACCCACAAACACAGGTTAAAATGAAATGGCTAAAATCCGGCCAGCATGCCTCCACCTTAAATCTGAACCTTTGGTTACTTGACCTTTAACCCTACAGTCTCATAAATTATATCAAATGTTCAACCCATTATAGGTATCAAACACCACAAAGTTTGGAAAAGATCCACAAGTCAGCTCCTGTTGTGGTAACAAGATTTGTAATGGATGGACAGAAAACTAAAAAATATAATGCCTCAGTGGCAGAGATGGACTAGCGTCCCATCCAGGAGGAGTCTAAATCCTAAGTCGCTTCACGCTACAGAAACCGGAGATAAGCTCCGGCCCAATGAGCCTTGTAGGCTCGGGTGTAAAAGCCCAACGGACTTTACCTATTAGTGGCAGAGGCATAACTAACAGTACAACGCAGCATGCTTTATTCACCTGATGAATGTAATTTAAAGTCCCTAAGTGGGGAACAGACAAACAAGCAGCAACAGCTACAATTACCTCAGTATTTTGCATTGGTTTCATTATTTAAGACCAAATTTTACACCCATATTTCACAGCCTTTAGGTCATTTTTCTGTTTTATTTATACTGTTAGAATGGAAGATGTTATATTGGAATGGCCAAAGTTTGCTTCAGTAAGGCCAGCGTATGTAAAAGCAATCCCCGTGAGCCAAAAGCTGAGGCTTCAGACTCATTGATTTCCAGTATTTTGGATTTTCAGGCCTTGAAGACAAAAGGAGCAGCTAAAATGGCTTGTACAACAGAGCCAATAAAAAATAAAATTCTGTGAAGACTAGGTACGCCTCATGATTCAATAGCTTATATAAGCATCTTTAGCAACAATATCTTGAAGTAATAGATTTCTGCATGACTATAGCAGTCTCTCACATTATTGTGGATGAATTTTGCCCCACTCTTCTTCACAGCGTTGCTCAGCTCATTGAGGTTTGTGGATCTTTATTTCTGCACAGCGCTCTTAAGGTCCCACCACAGCATTTCAATCAGGTTGAGGTCTGGATTTTGACTGGGCCATTGCAACACCTTGATTTTTTTCTTTTTCAGTCATTCTGTTGGCTGTTTTGTTTGCTGCTGTGCTTGGAATCATTTGAGTGATCCAATTTGGGCCAAGCTTTATCTGCTAGACAGTTGGCCTCACATTTGACTCTAGAATACTTTGGTTTACAGAGGAGTTCGTGGTCCACTCAATGACTGCAAGGTGCCCAGGTCCCACGGCTGCAAAACAAGCCCAAATCCTCACCCCTCCACCACCGTGCTTGACAGCTGGTATGAGGTGTTTGTGCTGATAGACTGTGTTTGGTTTTTGCCTAACGTGGTGCAGTGCATCACTGCCAAACATGTCCACTTTATTCTGTCAGAAGGACACTGCTCCAGAAGTCTTGTGGTTTCAGATGCAACTTTGCAAACCTAAGCTGTGCTGCCATGTTCTTCGTATACAGAAGAAGCTTTCCTCTTGGCTAAGTGTAGTTCGTTTTCACAGTAGAACATGGACTTTTTTTTTACATGACTATAAATAAGGACTTTTTTGAAATCTGTGAATTATGCAAAAAAATTTTAGTCAAGTCCAAAATTTATGAAGCTAGAATCTGGAATAACAGGTCCCAGGCAAGACTGCAATTTTTCAAGTAAAAAGAAAAAATGGAAATTTTGCTTTACTCAGATAACACAGGGGGATAAACATGGAGACAATATATTTTTAGGTATATTTCAACGCACTGAATCAGAACTAAAAGTGCAGAATATTTTTGGTTTTTGTCATCGTAACACCTTGCAGCCCAGTCATTTAAAGACAGTGTCTTTGCTGGATGGCTTTCATTAGTAAGTCGAATAGCTTGCAGAAGAGATCAAGTGTAAAGCGTGGCCTAACGCCGCATCTTTAGAAGTGTGTCTGTAGCAAGACAGCAATACCTGCCTGAGTCATACTGACAGAAAAAGGAATTCAGCTGAACAAACACTGCTGCAGTTTCAGATGTGGCTAATGGGACTGTCTCATGTTTTGCATCAGTACCAGCAGTAAATAAATTATAAAGCCATTATAAAGTGGACACAGACAGATGGTGTTTACCTGTAGTATGTTAACATGGCACGAGGCATCTCCAACAAAAGCCTGGGCCTCTTTGGCTGTCATCGCCTTGGAGAAACCTCGACCCTGACAAAGGGGAGAAAATGAGAGTGAATTAAATGGACAGAAAACGCTTTAAAGAGGAATTTTAAGAATATGGTTGGCCATCAGTCCTCACCGTCACGATGATGATGCTGGTCTCTGTGATGACGTTCTTGGCGAGCTTATTGAAGGTGGGGTCGGGGTGGTAGTCGAAGCCCTTCAGCTCCTCGATCACATTGTCCAGGTGAAGGAAGGTCCTCAGAGACTGGGTTTCGCAGCAGATGTTCACCGGCGGGGAGTAAAACTGGAGGACAGTGTCGTTCTTACTCAGTGCGTCCTGCACAAACTGCAAGAGACAAGGAAAAAGAGAATTTAATCTGAGTGAGAAAAGTTGAGGAATAAGCCAGGCGTGTCACCACGCTTTCTTCCTGTCAGCTCTGAGTTCCTTTATTTTCAGATGAAGCAATCTCCATGTGTCATTCAACCAAAGCTCAAAGAAATATCTGCTTTTTGTCAGAATATTAGCTTACACACCAGACTAAAAACTGTTACTTTTACCTGGTTTTGGTTTCTTCAAACACAAAAACATCTGTGAGCTGTTTTTTTTTTTTAAAAGATTATTATTTAAACACCAGTCACTTCATTAGATACACCTTAGTAGTACTGGGTTGAACTTCTTTTGCCTTCAGAGCTGCCTTGTTCTTCATGGCACAGCCTCAACATGATGCTGGAAACATTTCTCAGAGATTTTGGTCCATTTTGACACGACAGCATCGCAAAGTTGCTGCAGAATTCGCAGCTGCTCCTCTATGATGAGAATCTCCTCTTACATCAAATTCCAAAGGTGCTCAGTTGGATTGAGGTCTGGTAATTGTGTCATTCAAGTACAGTGAACTCACCGTCATGTTAAAGAAATCAGTTTGAGAAGATCTGAGCTTTGTGACAAGGCGCACTATCCTGCTGGAAGCAGCCATCAAAAGATGGGTATACTGTGGTCATGAAGGGATGGGCATGGTCAGCAATGATACTCAGGTAGGCTGTGACGTTTAAACAATGAGCAAACAGTACTAAGGGGCTTAAAGTGTGCCAAGAAAATATCCCCCAAGCCATTATACCAACACCAGCACCTCCAACACCACCACTAGCCAGAACTGTTGATATAAGGCAGGATGAATCCATGCTTTCATGTTGTTTATGGCAAATTCCGTCTGATGAGTCTCGATTTCCGTAGCAGAAATCGAGACTCATCAGACCAGGGAACATTCATGCAATCTTCTATGGTCTAATTTTAGTGAGCCTGGGTGAACTGCAGCCTCAGTTTTCTGTCCTGAGCTGACAGAAGTGGCATCTGGTGTGGTCTTCTGCTTCAACATGTTGGACGTTTGGAGATGCTTTTCTGCATGCCTTGGTTGCAACGGTTGAATGGTCATTTAAGATACTGCTGCCTTCCTATTAGCTCGAAACAGTCTGGCTGTTCGTCTCTGATCTCTGTCTGCAATAAGGCATTTTCTCCCAGAGAACTGCTGCACATGGGATAATTTTTTCCTCACCATTCTGTGCAAACCCTAGAGATGGTTGTACAGGAAAATCCCACTCGATCAGCAGTTTCTGAAATACCGTCTGGCTTCTACAATCATGCTACATTCAAAGTCACTTAAATTAACTTTCTTCCTCCTTCTCAAGTTCAGTTTGAGGTTTAGCAGGTTGTCTTCACCATATCTATGTACCTAAATGCATTGAGCTGCTCACATGTGAGCAGCTGATTAGACATTTGCATTAACGAGCAGTTAAACTGATTTACACAATGAATTGGCCAGTGAGTGCATATTTATTTGATTTCTCCTCATGCTCAATATAGCTAGTGAACACTGTGGAGCATTTGGCTGCTATAAAGCCAGATAGCTCACTCAGTATGCTGTGGAAAACAAAAGCGGAGCTCATAGAGTATAATATTAGACTTCCCTCCACCAGGTGAACATAAAAACAACTCCACAATTATGCTGCCACATAATTTGTGGGTGTATAACTAAGCAATCAGTGCTGGCTTCTTTCTACAGTTCCCAAGTGCACCAAAAATGTTGCAGGTTTAAGTAAAGTACCAACCAGTCACAGAAGTTCCAGTTTGGTTATGTTTTGGTTCCTTCAAAAACAAAAACATTAGTCAGCCTCTGCCTTATATTAAATTAAACAGGTTTCTTTACATTATTTATAATCAAATCTTTAAGCCGCTGTCACTCCACGACAATTTAACAAGCTTATGCGGGCGCATTCAGAGTCCCTTAAAAACGCTGGAACAATGATATTAAATGGATGTATACATAACATATATGCTAGCGTACTGCTGGCATTCATGCCTTGAAGCCCATTCATACCACTCCCCTTAAATGCATCACATACACAGTTATTCTTCAGCTGTGTGGGAAACATGTTCAGTTCAACTGGATCACATCAAATACTTCTATAAACGGCTATATGCATTGGAGGTATGTTTGATATATGTTACACATATGTTAAAAACATGCTACTCATAGTTAATGTTTTTTTACCTCCATGTTTTTCGACATGAGTAACGTGAGTCTCCGATTGCATTAAGTACCTGCAACATATGGTCCTCGTATGCGAGACGTAAGAGCCATACACGGGCATGCGTTTGAGGTTTTGCGCCTGCTCAAACCTTTCCTGCAACCTCGCCGTACTACCTCGTAGACCGGCGTCATCATGCGTGCTCTTAACACATACAAAACTTCCCTAGAACGTAACTGATGTACTTGCAGTTTTTCCCTATGCCGGCATACACCTGTTAAATCACCATGGTGTGACAGGGGTTTACAGTTGTTTACTGGAAACAGCTGCTTAACACTATAGAGTATTTTGCAGCTGAAGGGCCTCATATCTTCCTCAATAGGTAGTGGAGACCAAAAACAGAGCAAAAACAGAGTAAAAATTCAGCTTTCATCCATCCGAGAGACACAAACAATTCCTGGCAAATTACAGTGTTCGAAATTAGTGTTCGGTTAATAGCTGGCTTGTGGCCCCAAAATAGTCCCAACTTTCAAAATCCTGCTAAAATATGGCATCATATGTAACACCAATCATTAAGCATAAAAATGACACCTAAGACTGATAAATTGTTATTTATAGGCTTAATGACTTTATTTGCACTTTGGTTTAAATTTAGTTTAGTGGCTTACAAAATAAAGTAAAACTTTTGGCTCCACAACGGATGTCAGCCTTTCTTTGTGCTCTCCTATTCTTTCTTCACTGCCCTTCCTGAGCTCGGTGCTTTCTCAAAAGGGTTTTGTTGGATCGTTGGGTTTCTATTTATTATGTTGTTACTTACAATACAAAGTGCCTTGAGATGACTATTGTACCATACCTGCACTTTTATTCAAAGCTTGGAAAAAGGAGTCCAAAGGTGGCTATTTTTTTATTGAAAAAGAAGTCTGGTTTCCCAGAAACCACTTGAAGTACAATATGCTGAAAAGCTATTACTGAAATTTTGTCTAATTATGCAAAGAAAAAAAATGTTGAGGTGGAAGCACAAAGTAGCATGAAATTGAAATATTAAAGTACACAACCACGACTCTTTTCTGCTGCCCCTGAGCATATAAAAAATATATTACTGCAGCAATTAGATTCAGTTTTTATATTTAAACCTGCAGACAGCTTGATCACAGTTAATCACTCTGGATTTTCAGTGCAGGTGTAACTTTTTCTTCACATTTCCTCTCCCTCTGTCTCTCTCCCACTCTCTCCTTCTGCCTCCCCACTGAGCCTCCCCTTCTTTCTTCCCGGTTCAGACAGCAGCTTTTGATGAAGCGACAATAAAACGACTTCACCTCCTCTCCCCTGCAGTGAATCTTTCCTAAGAGTCTCTGTCACTCAAAGCCATTCAGCAGTGAAATAGCAGCACTGCCCTGTTCCTTCAGTTTCAAGCTTTTAAGAACAAGAGAAAAAGCGGTACATGTGGCTGCAGATTGATCTACATTGAGCTGAAACTCCAGATTTATTAAAAATTATTTACAGTTACACTGATTACACATTTTTCTGGGAGTGACTGTACAGAAACATTGTCTTACTGTCTTTTTTGCGCATTTTTTCTGCAGCAATGAAAGTAGAAGTTGAAAACAGAAAATACTTTGCTATTTTTAGCAATTGTTTATTCGTTTCTGTCATGCAAAACTGTGCTGTCTATAAAACAGATGTAAAAACTGGGAAAGTTTATTAATGACAATAAAGGAACACACTACATATCCCAGTTTTTAGATACACTTTTTTTTACTGTATCTATAACCTCCTGTGATCTAACCAGAGAATATGGATGTATTTTGTTATCGATATCCCTGAGCATACACTGTTCCTGCTCTTCTTCTTCTTCTTCTTCTTCTTTCGGCTGTTCCCGTTAGGGATCGCCAGAGTGGATCATCTGTCTCTATCTCACCCTATCCCTTGCATCCTCTTCCCTCACACCAACCCTCTGCATGTCCTCCTTCACTTCATCCATGAACCTTCTGTTCCTAATAAATAAACAACTGCAGTACAAAACAACTAAATAAAAAACACTTGTTATGAATTTTAACCCATTTAAGGTCAAACTTTTCACACAAAGATTTTCTATATATTCTTTGTTTAGAATAGTGTGGACTTGGAGAATGTATTCAATTATAGTAGTTTGGTTTGGGTTGTTGGCAGTAGGTCAGACGCATTTCCAGTGGGAGCTGGACGCTGCCAGGACTGCCCTTTGTAACATATTCTGTTCATAACTTTAAGAGGTGGAGGTTTTCCACATTGGTGGCCTCAAGATCACCTCTTTGCTGTTTGCAGATGATGTGGTACTCCACGTGGACCTCCAGCTCACTAGGGAGGTTTGCAGCCAAGCGTGAACGGGCTGGGATGAGAATTGGCACCTCCAGTTCCGAGGCCATGGTTCTCAGCCAGAAAAGTGGAGGAGTTTAAGTATCTCAGGGTCTTATTCACAAGTGGAAGAAAGCAGCAGGAGATTGATGGACAGATTGGCATGTGTTGAGTAGCGATTCCGATGCTGTACTGGTTTTGATTTGCCAGTCGATCTACGTTCCTACCCTCACCTATGGGCACAAGCTCTAGGTCGTGTCCAGAAAAACTGAATCGCAAAAACAAGTGGCGGAAATGAACTTGCTACAAAGGGCATCTAGGCTCTCCCTTAGGGTGAGGAGCTCTGTGATTCAGGAGGGGCTCGGAACATAGCCGCTACTCCGGAGCCAGTTTAGGCGGTTTGGGTGAGGTGGCCCCGGTGCAGACCCAGGACCTGCTGGGAATGTCTTGGTGTCCTCCCAGAAGAGTTGGAGGAGGTAGTCAGGGAGAGGGAGGGCTGGTGGGGGGTGGGGTCGCTGCTTAACTGTTACCCCTGCAACCTGGACTCAGTTTATTGATGGATTGATTTCTGACAATAGCTTTTATTTTTTTTTTTTAATTTATTTTCTATTTAAGTTAATTTAAAATGAAAATTGAGCTCACATTATCCATGTTTTTTTTTCTAAAAAACATGATGATTAGTGTAAATGATTGGTGTAAGAAATAATGTTTAATGGGTTTTGCATGCATTGGCTATTTGTTGTCTTTTCTCCCCCTTTACCCATATTTTCTTTTATTTTTACTGTATTTTTTATTCTGGGGTGAGGTAACTGATGAAACGTGTGTACTGCATTACCCACAGTATCAAGAAGTAATAACTTGTATTAGACAAATATTGGAACCAAATTTACATAAAATGCCTTCACAGTAAGTTTGACTGATGTCTCGTTTCTCAAAAATCTGCACAGTAAGAGCATCAACACATTTAGGTCCCCCCGACGTGACAAGATGTGAACTCTTACCTCTTCAGGCGGGGACTTCAGTGAAAACTCGTCAGCAGTGGGCAGGACTTTCATCGTGGCTCTCTGAATCTGATCAAACCCGTTTCCAATTACCACAATCTTTCGACCACCACTACACACAAAAAAACAAAACAAAAATGTATAAATCATTTCAAGTACTTTGATGTACAATAAGGGCATCAATGCAACATAATTATAAATCACAGTTTCAAAGATGCTGGCATACTTTTGTATACTACAAACTTTATGTCCATCAATCATTAAAAATATAACCTGAAAACTTCAAACTTGATTTAAGCCTCGTTAAAAGACAGAGCACAGCACGCTCTCTTTTAAGGGAGACTTCATCAGGACAGCAGTGTTGCAGGATGAAATGAGGGACTGATTCACCTCCCTTTCAGGGTCATCTTCTCGTGCCCCTCTGGATCACAGCCAACGCCACTTCTATTTTAATACCCATGCCAGTAATTCCCATCATGGCCAATAGCATGTGTGCGCCTGCAGTTTCTTCCTCTTAAGCAACTTCTATTTCACACTAACCCAATTGTAATGTTGAAGATCATCCAGCTACAGTCCACAGTGCCAAAGGTAGCACATCAGATCAGGAGCACAACCTGGAGTGTGTTCATGATTTTTTTTTTTTTCCCATTCATTGCTCCACGAATCCATCCTTAAGGTTCAGACCATCGGTGCAGGGAATTTTCTGGCAACATGGGTGCAATTTTAACTCACCTACTCACCAGATCTGTGTGCCCACGACTTTGGCCTCTAAGCCAAAATGAAGCTAAACATGGTGCCTTTGGACAGCAAAAGATGATTAATGTCTCCCAGACCAGGGCCAACACCTTTGTGGGATAACCTGGACCAGATCTCGGTGAACTCTAGAAACAAGTGCTAAGGAGGTGTGATTTTCCTTTGTGATTCCTGTACATTGCTCTTTGCACATTCAAATCTGAAAAAATAACATGAAATCTGAGAAAAACAAATCCAGATTCATTTTCTTTGCATATCTTTATGTGGTTTTGTTCACTACTTGTTAGGTATAAAAGTAGACACTAAAGTGATAGTTGTCCTATACATATCAAATTTCACAAATTTCAGCATATTTTCCCCTCTCAGATCCAGAAATACCATTCATATTTGGGAAATTAAATTGAAACCTACTAATCCTCTGGTGGTATATAACCAACAACTTTGGTGAGGCTTCTTGAAATCTGTAATTAGTTATTGCATTTAAGTTGCAAATCTCTGCAGCAGATGCAGTGGTGGAGCAACCAGGTCAAAACAATAATATCTCCCAACTTTCATCTGGGACATTTAATTAGAGTTATAGGGTTGCTGTTTTGACTGAGTGGATTAGATCCAGCACACATCACAGAGGCACAACAGCAAGGAGATGACAGCAGTTAGAAAGATTGATCTAAAAATAGCAGTGGTCCAGGGGTGCACAAGGTGATGACCTTGAAGAGATCAATGAGATTTACTTATACTTGAGCATTCCAGTGGGTCTGAGCTAAATAAAAGGAACTATCGGATCGGGGGTTCTGAGAAGCTAAAATAACCAAACTGAGATAATTATTAAAGAAAAGACTTTCCAGAGTTTACAGTTGCCTTGAACTGAGTCTGGATGTCTCCGCAGCTGAACCAGAAAATAAATAAATACTCTTTTCCATCCATCTGTCTGTCAGATGTGCTTCCCCGTGTTCACTACTGGTGCAAACAAGCAAAGTCTGCACCTGCTGTACCTGCAAACATATTTGAAAACAAACTCACCACAAAAAGCTGGCTTTGGGTTTATAATCCGTGATCTTGGGGTTTTCAGAGTAATAATACGAGGCTGGGACATCTTTGGTGGTGTTTTTCCCATATTTCACTGTCACTGTTAAAAGGTCTGACGGAACCTTCTGCCCACGATACTTGCCGGTCTTACAGGTGATTTCTGTACCGAATGACAGGCTGAAGAGGAGAGAGGAAGAGCATAAACACAGACATTCAAAGCCCAGCTGTCCCTGCAGAAGTTAAATCAGTGCTGACTGGACTTAAAAATCAGGACAAGCAACAAGCAGGGAAAAAGAAGACACTAGAGACTACAAGATTTAAAAAGCAAAGAAAAAACTGATATATGCTCTAACTGTGAATGCGTTCATTTTTACACAGATTTTCTTCTTGGAATAACCGATAGAACAAATCTCTCGGTACGACTGACATTTGGCCTATCTATTCTGTTTTGTGCTTTGCATTTTACTTTTCCTGGTATTACTTACACTTCACAGCTAACTCCCCCCACTGTCACAGCAACGTCCTCTTTACTTGCAGTGTCCAGGTATTTTCCACGGATTGTGATCACCGTTCCTCCAGCTGCTGGACCCTTAGCTGGTGTGACGTTTGTTGGTTTGGGGTCCTGCACAGGAAACGGCACAAAAAAATAAATATATATCTATAACTATTCTATGGCAGTCCATTAAAACCAAGCTGGGACTGGGAGTCTTTCTTCTCTAAGGCACGGTAAAAGATATTTTGGTTCGTCTTTATGCTTCAAGCAACAAAATTATTCCAGAGAGTGAAATGACTAAATGGGGCCATTACACTTACAGGAGCTTTGATGACCTCCCATTCTAAATCTATAAGCAGTAATAAGGAGTCGATCCCCCTTTGCAGCTTATACTCTGAGAAAGGTCTCTACAAGATTCTGGAGTGTGTCTGTGGGAATTTTTGCCCATTCATCTGGAAGAGCATTTATGAGGTCAGATACAGCTGTAGGACCAGAGGGCCTAGCTCACAATCTCTATTCTAGTTCATCCCAAACATGTTGGGACTTGAGGTCAGGGGTATATGTGGGCCAGACAGGTTCCCACACACCAAATTCCTCCCATCATGTCTTTAAGGACCTTGTTTTGTGCACTGGGGCACAGTCACACTGGAACAGCCTTCCCCAAACTGTTCCCACAAAGTTGGAAACATAGAATTGTCCAAAATGTCTTGGTAAGCTGAAACATTAAGATTCCCCTTTACTGGAACTAAGGGGCCCAGGCCAACCCCAGAAAAACAACCTCACAGCATTATCCCTCCTCCACCAACCTTTACAGTTGGTGCAATGCAGTCAGGCAGGTAACTTTCTCCTCCAGGAGAACGTTATCTGCCTGACTGCACCCATGCAGCTGCTCGGCCATGGAAACCCACAGCATGAAACTCCCATGCAGTGCTTGTGCTGATGTTAATGCCAGCAATGTAACTTTACGTGGTTAAAGGTTCCTAAATATTTCCAATCTGCAATAATCCTACTTACAGTCGATGGTAGAATATCTAGGAGGGAAGAAATTTCACCAACCTACTTGTTCCAATGGTGGCATTTGATTACAGGACCACACTGGAACTTAGTGAGGCCTTTAGAATGAACCATTCTTTTACAAGTGTTTCTAAAGGCAGACTGCATGGCTAGCTGCTTGATTTTATACACTTGAGGCAATGGGACTGAATAAAACACCTAAATTCAATGATTAAGACATGTGGCTCAATACTTTTGACCATATAGTGTATGAGCACCTTATATTTTACACGGCAATACATTTTTACTGGCACCATTATAATTTTTATGTAAAAAGGTGTAAACCCATACTAATTTCCATCACTTGCAGAGCTTGCATTCTTCAGCCTGCCTACTAATAAAAAGGTAAGCAGTTCGATCCCCAGCTCCTCTCGTCCACACATGTCGAAGGGTCTTTGGCAACACCTGAACCCCAAAAATTTCCCTTGATGCATCCATTGTTGTATGAGAGTCTGTGTGCTAATTAAAAAGCTTTTAAAGTCACAGAATAAATCACTTTATGAATGAGATTGGTGAGCATCAGTGGAGTGTAGTGTAAAAGCACTTTGAGCTCTCTAAGAGTAAAAAAGTGCAGCTTAAGTATCCTTCCATTAAATATCTGCCTAAAGGCTTCTGCTGCAGAAAATCTTGCTACTCTAGCTCATTTAGCCATGATTCACTGAAACATCTCAAAGGAAAATTACTATAAAATCAAAGCCTGTAATGCTCAAAGAAATTCATATATTTCCACACAACACTCCTTTATCCTTGCCATACCAACGGACTGATTCCGGTAAAAAATATGGAAGCTTGAGGAGAAGCATTTTTACAATTCAACATATCACAATGAAACATGTTCAGACTGATTTTAAATATTAGGCAATGGATGGCAAACTCCAGAGAATATTCTTTTAGGTGCACAGATCTATTTATTTTGTCTAGATTACTTAACTTATTTGCTTGTTTCTCCGACATTTTATTTTTTTCTCCAATACATTATTTAAATTTTCATGCAGTTGGGACCTGGATGCATGTGTCTTCTTCTCCTCTTTAATTTGACTGTGTTTCATTGACTGTGCACCACATTATGTCCAGCAAGATTGATTGACTTTGCTTTTTTTATATATCGCCTACCTGCTGCAAATAACAGGTGGATGTTGGAATCTAAAAATTAGCAGATTTTTAGTCACGCTGAAACTAACAAGCAGTTCAGGAAACATTTGGTTTTGAACAGATAAATATTTGACTTTTTGCTTTTGTCCTTGATGAAATTGCAAGGAGTCTGACTTTAGGATGCAATACTTGTTTATAAATTTGTAATGAATATTACATCTGAAATAAAAACATGAACATATGCTGTGTCTGAGCTCTTTTGTTTAGAGTCATTTTTTTCCATTAAGGAAAGGAGCAAAAGACTGGACTTAAAACACATGTGAGGCAGCTTGTTTTAATTAATTGCAATTAAAATAAATTTGTGCTTTTTAAAAAAAAACTTGAACAAGTGAACCTCATACTTCTGTTAATGAACAATAAAATCAATGTAATTTCTGGCCTCACCACACACACATACCAGTAAAACCAAATTAAGTATTTACTGCTGGACTGCTGCTAGAGGACAATCGAAAAATGTTGATAAGGCTGTTGTTTTACTATTAACCTCTCAACAGGTCAAATGACTCTATGGGAGGCTACTCCAGATGGCTCCTACCTAAATGCTGGGGCCATAAACATATGGCCCACCACCTGGCTGTCCAGCATCACTGCAGGTTCAGGTACATGGTGTTTATAACCACAGTTTAGGTTGTTAACATTTTAAACCAGCAGAGTGGCTCAGAGTGACGCACCACCTGTTTGCAGTCAGTAGTGGTAAAAATAAGAAAAGTTAATGAATGTTATTGTAATTACTGCATGCGTGCTTTTAAGTGTTCATTTAATTGCTTTTGCTTTCATACTTCTTGTTAATGGAGTAATGTAACATAACACTGAATGCATTTAGGAGACCATTTTGTCCGAGCAAATTAAAATGAACATCAAAAACAGCCAGCTGAGGTGGTTTGGCCATCTGGGTAGGATGTCTCTTAGGTGAGGTGTTTCAGGCATGTCCAACAGGAAGGAGACCCTGGTGCAGACCCACATCATGCTGGAGGTTATGCCTGTGTCCCCTGCTGAAGAGCCGGAGGAGGTGGCCTGAGAGAAGATCGTCTGAGCATTTCTGTTTGCCCCCACCACCACAACCAGATCTTCTTGTTCTTCTTTCAGCTGCTCCCGTTAGGGGTCGCCACAGAGGATCATCTGCTCCACCTCACCCTATCCCTGCATCCTCTTCCCTCACACTAACCCTCTGCATGTCCTCCTTCAATATGAACCTTCTCTGTGGTCTTCCTCTTCTCCTCCTGCCTGGCAGCTCCATCTTCAACATCCTTTGTCCAATATGTCCACTATCCCTCCTCTGAACATGTCCAAACCATCTCAGACTTGCTTCTCTGACTTTGTCTCCAAACTTCTCAACCTAAGCTGTCCCTCTGATGGACTCTTTTCTAATCCTGTCCATCTTAGTCACTCCCTGTATCTTCAATTCTGCCACCTCCACCTTCTATCTTTTTGTCAGTGCCACCATCTCCAAACTGTGCATCACAGTAGGCTTCACTACAGTCTTGTAAACCTTCCCTTTCATGCTTGCTGCTACCAGATAAGTGACAGAAAATGGATGGATATCATCTAAATGCTATCAAAAAGTAAACATTAATTCCTAGGGAAGGTTTGTCGGTTTTGCATGGTAAAAACCTTTAGTGACCAGTGTGTGTAAGATTTAAGGTGAGCCGTTATCAGAAATTCAGTCTAACATGCATATTTATGCTTTTTACAGAGTAAAAACACTGGTAATAACCGCTGTGTTTTTGTTCACCTACAAAAAGACATTTATACTTACAGCATTAGCAAGTCCCCTTTTATCGGAGCTACCATGTGCTGCCATGTTTCTACAGTAGCTGAATCCAGACAGACTTGAATACTACGGGAACACGTATACATATCCCAGCAGAGAACCCTGTGGGACTCCATGACTAACTTTTGTGTGTGAGAAAGACTAATCTTTTACATGCAAAAACTAGAATCTGTCAGATAAATTAGACTCAAACTAGTATAATAAATTCCTTTTTATACAAAGGGTGTATTCCAGTCTCTGTAGTAAAATGTTGTGGTCAACCATATCAAATGCTTCACTGAGGTCAAACGGGACAAGCACAGAGATGAATGCACTGTCAGAGGCCATAAGATTATTAGTAACCTTCACTAGTGCTGTTTCTGTGCTGTGATGAGCGCTGAATCCTGAACAGAACTCAAGCCCCCAGCTGAGTTTTAGAAGGACAGATGTTTGTCATTAGTTCTTATGACAAGCTTTCTAAACTCCAAACACTTTGTTAAAACTTTGGCAGGGAAATAGCTACAAAATAATAATAATATAAACAAAAGCTCTCAGATCCATCAAACCAAGCAGCAGACACAGAAGGACAAAAACAAAGAAAAATAAAAAGAGAAGTAAACACAAAACTTTAGCTGAACAGACTTCATTACGTTCCAGCTGCTGTCCTGCAGGTACAGACGCTTTGATCACATCAAAACCAAACATATCGTAAATTCTCCACAGCTAAATAACTCAATCACTCAACCCTGCGGTATTTAGGCAGCCAGCTCAAACTAAAAACAACAACTCCAAAGAAAGAAAATAAAAATCAGTGTCACGGCAGAGCTTCACCATGGGGGACTTTTCAACTTCTGTGTTCGAAGAATATTGAAAAAGAAAAAAAAAAAAAAGGAGCCGACAGCTGCTGAAATGCACCAGCTGGAATGTTTTCTGTTTGTACTGGAAGGTTTTGCACAGTCCTGACAGCCTGACAAACAAACCAAGAGCAAATATTAAGTCTCATTTACACCAGAGTATCGAAATTTAAGAAGTCAATCTGTCAGGAGATTTAAGGCGCAGCAGTCGAGCGCCATGTGTGAAGGAAGTTAGTCATCTTTGTTTGGATGCAAGATGGGAAATAAATAAATTAAAAAGTCTATATATGAATCCAAAGTGAAGAAGCACTACAATGTTTTCTCAGTCAGCACAGCACATGTGCAGCTGTTCAGAGGTTCGCAAAGCATTCGGCTTGTTGGTGGTGCAGATTTGTTCTTGTTGTTCTGGCAGAGAGAGCTGCAAACACAAAAATAAATATCCCCAAAGAGAGACAAACTCATAACAACGCAGCCTGGTTGGAAGTTGCACACACACAAGGAAAACAGTAGCACAGGAGGAAGCAGAAATATATTCAGTCTGTGAGACAAAGCAAATGCAGACAGTTCTACGACTTGAAACGCAAATTCAAACCTAGACACTCACTGGGGGATTTAGAGCAGATGGAAATGTGAACAAATCAATCTATTTTCAGCAAATTACGGTGAAATTAAAGTGACACAAAGGCTCATTCACATCAGACAGAGGTCAGCATTTATCAGCTGCTTTAATTACTATTTATAGATCAATTACAGGCTGAATGAGAGGCATGTCTTTCCACCAGCTCTCTTTTGTGACATAGTCTGACACTGCACTGCTTAGGTTAGCTCACAGCTCCCCCATTCAGGAAAATTTAATTCAGGTGTATTTATACGTAGTGCCATTTCTACACAACACTCATCGCAGAGTGCTTCATACGGTAAGGAAAAGACCCTAAAATATTAGATGGAAAACCCCAACCATAAGACAGTTCCTTATGAGCAGCACTTGGTGACAGTGGGGAGGAAGAACATTAACAGGAAGAGAGTGGAGGCAGAACCAGACTCATGGAGGGTCATCTGGCACGACACACTGCGAAAGCATGAACAACATACTGGACTGTTATGTTCTGTGGGGAAGTAACAACAAAAGTGATGTCCATCCATTTTCTGCTGCTTATTTGGGTCTGGGTCGCAGGGGCAGTGATGTAGGCAAAGGCACTCAGATCTTCGTCTCTCCAGCCACCTCCTCTAGTTTCCCCCTGGGGGACAGTGAGGCATTCTGAAGCCAACCGAGAGACATAATCTCTATGTATAAACCCAAGAAGGCGTGCCCAAAACTCCTCATGGAGGAAGGTGCCTAGGAGCCATCCTAGTCAGATACACCTCAACTGGTTGCTTTAAAGGTTGAGGAGTGGCTTTGAGCCCCTCCTGAACAAGTCACGCTTTCTCTAAGGGAGAACACAGTCACCCTAAGAAAGAAGCTCATTTTGGCTCCTAGTATCCACGATCTTAACCTTTGAGTCACTACCCAGAGCTCATGGTTATGTTGGAGGGTAGATGGACATAGAATGACCTGCTTTCATGGTCAGCTCGCTTCGCCACAACAGAGTGGTACACCACCAATCTGTCTGTCCATCTCCCACTCTCCTCTTACTCGTGAACAAGACCCGGAGAGACTCAAACTCCTCCACTTGGCGCCATAACCCAAAACAGGCACTCCACCCTTTACTGGCTGAGAAACACGGTCTCAGATTTGGAGGTGCTAATTCTCATCCCAGCTGACTCATACCTAGCTGCAAACTGCCACAGTGTGATCTGGAAGTCACCACCAGATGAATCCAAAAGAACCACTTCATCTGCAAAAAGCAAAGAGGTGATCCTGAGCCCTCAGCTGCTTGGATCCACTTAAATATTCTGCCTATAAAAGTTATGAACAGAAAGGTTCCAGGTTAAAAAAGGAAGAAAAGGAGGAAAAACTGAAAATAATACAAAGGTCTTCATTAATAATTCAACTGAAAGCGACAGACAAGCCACCTAAAATAAAAAGAAACAATACAACCTCGAGGATGGTCACTAAAGAAGAGCAAAGTGTTAAATGATTAAACCATATGCTCCCCACCACTGAGAAACAGTGGGAATACTTTAAGGCAGAGGCACCCTGGCCTGGAGCTCTCCTCTCACTGGCCTTAAGTACTCCCTTTTTCTAATTGCTGATTGGCATCAGCTGCCAAAGACTGAGGTGCAGACTTCCAGCTGTAATTCAAGGCTTTTGATAATAGAATTGTAATAAATTAAATAAGTTTAAATATGCTTAGGAATTACAGCCATTTTAATACATAGTCCACCATTTTCAGAGGCTCAAAAATAATGAGACAATCAAACATAGTTTTAAATATAGGGATTGTTTTTAATACTTGAATGAAAATCCTTTGCAGTCAATGACTGCCTGAAGTCGATGCATGGACATCACCAAATGCTGTGTTTCGTCCCTTGAGATGCTCTGCCAGGCCTGTACTGCAGCTGCCTTCAGTTGCTGCTTGTTTGTGGGTCTCTCTGCCGTTAATTTTGTCTTCAGTAACTGAAACGCTGCTCTGTTGGGTTGAGATCAAGTGGTTGGTTGACTTGGCCACTGAGGAATATCCCATTACTTTCCCTTTAGAAACTCTTGGGTTGCTTTTGCAGTATACTTTGTGTTGTTATCCATTTGCCCTGTGAAACACCATCCAATCATTTTTGAATTTGAGCAGAGTATAGGCGTGCATGAGATTTTAATTCGAGATATTTAGGATGTGTGGATGTATTTTTGTGATTTGCTGAATTATCTGTTTTGTGTCTGTTCAATAAAACACAAATTAAATATTACAAATACTCCTTATAATCATAGTGCTACCTGATTTCTATCACTAAACTCCAATATAAGCAAAAATCCACATTTAAAAAGCTTAATTGACAGGAAACATTTGCCACTTGCAAACGTTTTTTTAACACTGTTTTCGTTCATGAAATACACAGACAGTAACCTCCACAACGCAGTCAGCCTGTTTATTGGCTTAATATTTCTGTTTTGACTTAGACAAATCAGCATTGCAGTAACCCAAAGTTTCAACCCGGAGCTGAGCGGTAGCATTTAAAGGCAATGACGCACTGCTGCTGAAGTAAATTAGTCATTTCGGTCTCAGCAGTTTGCTTTAATTAGCTTTTTGTCAGCTTAATAGAAACAAACAAGAAATATGAAAGTGAGCAGCGATATTCAAATTAAACAACTGAGCCGAGTTCAAGAAACAAAACAGAACAGCAGGTGAAACGTATTTATTTTGATCATGTTTGTTTCTCCATTTGTGCTATGTGAGGGGGAAAAAAAAACCAGCTGGAAGTTGAATGGAGTTTGGTGCGGCGGTGGTGAATTTGTATGCAAGGGGTATTTCATGCACTGCTGCTTCTTTAGGGAGCAGATTTCCCCTGCACCACACTAGAGAAGGGCCGTGTGCTTTCACTTTGTTAGAAACCTTTTAATGTTTCTAGGATTTGATCTCCGGGGTTTGAAGCAGTTGTGTCGCACAATGTTCTGTATTGCCTCAGAGACTTTGATGAGGTTTTGTGCAGAGTGTCTGCAGGTTTAAGTATGCCAGATTTAACAGTTTTTTAAAGCTCTCTGCAGTTGAACAGAGAATTTTCAAGAAAGAAGCATTTCTGATGGAAGAGAGGGAATGACTGGTATCAAACAACAACATACACACTTCCACACAGAGGATGTCAAGAGAGTGTGAAATCTGATGCACATTCTGCTACTAAACCTGTCCTATATGCAAAGGAATCCGTGAGGTTTTCAGAGGATTTGTCAGTGCACTGCTGAGCTTCTTTACTCATTACTGTCTAATTATCAGAGGGTGGAAATGTCTGAAACCTGCCACAAGAACATGTATTCCTTCACGCTCACATGGGTGTGTAATACTACCAAACTGTGGAACCATTTGGAAATACATTGCTCTGGAGCGTGCTGCAATGTTTCTCCAGTATATTCACAGATCTTTTTCCATCTGAGAGAACACAGGCATCCACGGTTAGCTTAATGTTGGAAAATCCCTTTGCTTTTGTTTCGAAAGCTACCATTACCTTTTTAATATGTTCAGTTATGTTTATGTTTCCCCCAATTTTTTTTTTTCACAGTTTGCAAACTAAAGGAGTTATGGAAAAGTAGGCAACGGACATCACTACTGTAAGGTACAAACTTTAAAATGTGTTATTTTCCATTTTTCCATATTGTGGAGACTGAAATGACTGAATGGGGGACATGAATGGGCCACCTACATCTTACACCTACAGGAACTTTAATGACCTCCAATTCAAAATCTATAGGCACTGATATGGAGTTGGTCCCCTGTTTTCAGCTATAAGAGCTTCCACTCTTCTGGGAAGGCTTTCTACAACATTTTTTGAGTGTCTGTGGGAATTTCTGCCCATTCATTCAAAGAGCATTTGTGAGGTCAGACACTGATGTTGGACGAGGGGTCTTGGCTCACAGTCTCTATTCTCTGTTTGATAGGGTTGAGGTCAGGGTTCCATGCGGGCCAGTCAAGCTGTTCCACACCAAACTCATCCAATCGTGCCTTTATGGAGCTTGCTTTGTGCGCTGGGGTACAGTCATGCTGGAACAGAAAAAGGGCCTTCCCCAAACTAGACCCTCAAATTTGGAAGCATATGATTGCCCAAAATATCTGGGTAAGCTAAAGTATAAGAATTGCCTTCACTGGAACTAAGGGGCCCAGGCCAACCCCAAAAATCAATAACACAGCATTATTCCTCCTCTACCAAACTTTACAGTTGGCATAGTACAGTTAGGCAGGTAATATTCTCCAGGCATTCGCAAATGCAGGCTCGTCCAACAGACTGCAGTGTTCACTGCTCCAGAGTCCAGTGTCGGTGTGCTTAACGTCTCTCCACTGGACGCTTGGCCATGAAAATCCATGCCATGAAGCTCCCTGCACACACTTTTTTTTTGCTGATTTTAATTCCAGAGGACGTCTGGAACTCTGAAGTTATTGACTCTGCAGAATGTTGATGACTTTTATACGCTATGTGTCTCAGCACTTGGTGACCCCCACTCTGTAACTTTATATTGCCATAGTTCCTGAATGCTTCCACTTTGCAATAATAACACTTAAGCTGATGTTGGAATTTCAAACAGGGAAGAATATTCACCAACTGATTTTTTGCAATGGAGGCATCCTATTACAGAATCACACTTACCATTCTTTCACAAATGTTTGTAAAGGTAGACTCCATGGCTAAGTGCATGATTTTCTATACCCGTGGCAATGGGACTAAATGCAACACCTGGACACGTGTTTGAGTTTAGACATACCCGATAGGTAAAATTGACTTCAGATCTCCCATATCTTCCTCCCTCCACTGTTATTTCCACGGCTCCACTGTTGGTTGGTTCAAATGGGAGGTCATGCGGTGGGATTCGCCTCGCTGGACCAATCTCACACACCACACTGTAAACAGAAGGGAACAGAGATGATAGATAAGAAAACAGAAGGAGGGATTTAACTTGGAGAACTTTAACCTCTTCCAGTGTCCCTCTTTAATCTTGAATCAACTCTGTAATTGTTCATTACATAAGGAGAGCTCCCATGTTAATACAATTAGGCAAGTAATCTAGTTTTGGGTCGGCCTCTACTTATTAGATCAAAGCCTTCACCTGAGGGGCTGTACTCTGTAAAATCAAAATAAGACCAAGATGAAACGCAGAAATACTGACGTCTCACCTTTTAAGACATGAGCTTGTATTCACAGGCAGGTTCCATTATCTGTAGTAATTAATAATGTCAGCAGGCTGTCAGGGGTTCATGTAAAGAGCTTCACCTTAACGTGTACAGGCAACTGGCAGGCTCCTGTCTGCATGTTAAAGAGGCCACTGTCACTCCTGTTAGATTACCTGGTCGAAACGGAGTATCTGTCCTCCTGGTGAATGCAATCCACTCCAGCCACTGTGATCTTTTTGATGTCTTTATTCTTTATTCCCATGTTGGAGCCTTTGATGGTCACTGAGATCTGACCGTTCAGAGGGCCGTAGCGGGGGATGATCTGCAGAAAGAAAGGAAAGACCGTTTGAAATAAAAGATCATAGCAGACAATTTCTAAAGTGAGCTGAACCTCCAAAACTGGAAAAATATGAGTTACTTTTCTAAAATCAGTCTGTGACCCTGGCTCCGGTTAGAGGGGAAGAAGGTGTTGAAGCTGATCCACCTCCTTTACAGAATACACCTTGGATGAGGCTTTGACTAGAATAGTATAAGTGTGTTCACTGTATTTGCTGGAATAGGTAAATCACTAATAATTTACAAGGAGCTGGTTAAAAATCCTTAAACTCCAGATTTGTTCATGCAAATGGGAGAATTTTTTTTTTTTTTTTTTTTTTAAAAATTTGAAA